>VSDK01022666.1:517675-569795 GCA_009767595.1 Symbiodinium kawagutii
ATTATGGGTGGTTACCCAGTGATTCCTGCTGGTTACCTAGTGATTATTGGTGGTTACCCAGTGATTTCTGGTGGTTACCTAGTGATTATTGGTGGTTACCCAGTGATTTCTGGTGGTTACCTAGTGATTATTGGCAATTATTGGTGGTTACGTGGTGATTCCTGTTGGCGAGCTGGTGACTACCATCGGTTACTGGTTGTTCATGATGACTCATGGTGGTTTCCTAGAGATTTATAATGGTTCAGAACCATGACTAAGAGTGGTCAAACAAGTTTTAGCCAGTGTTCATCGTCTCACAATGGCTAATACATATTTAATATAGAATGATTGGTTCAATATGAACAATAGTGATACAAAACACTCACAATGGTTATTACAACATAATTTGGTGTTTCACTGTTCTCACTGTGACAATATCTGTGAGCAACAATGGTTTCAAGGGTGACTGAGAGTGCGCCTTGGCTTGTGATTCGCTACTGCGATGTGCAAAAACGGGGTTAGTTACCGGGGATAGCTCACAATGATATAGGCCTGTAAGGTGGATATGATAAATATAGGCCTGTGGATATAGGTGGATTATACTGTAGCCCCGATGACTGCGAAGGTCACCAGCTACCCAGTCGTAGTATCCACTTTTCAAATCGAGATACACATCTAAGTAATGGTTTGAAACGTGGTTGACCGTGAGCGATGCAGTTTCCCCCAGACATGGCTGCCATGGGTACCCCTTAAGGCAAGCAGTTCATATCATGGCTAATGCATGCAGGTACGTCTAGGTAGATAGGTAGGTTGGTTGATTGGCAAGCAGGCACGTATGTAATGTGGGCAGGTATGTGTGTGATTGCTTAGGTGTGCATGTGTGTTGTTCAAGCATTGTTGTTGAACCTAGCAGCTTTATACTATCAAGTTTATTGGAATAATCTAGTGATGTTGTCATAGGGATGGATACCTGTCCAATACCTGCCTATCGATCGACAAGGCTAATATGCAAAAGACATGACGATCAGTGGTTCCAATCGTTGGTATTGACTGTCATTCATCATCATCAATCATCACCAACATTATTAATCAGGGTCGCAAGTATTATGACCTTGATAACAGTCAATGTTTTACTATTGGAATCATTCATTCACCAGCTAATATCAAGGAAGCTCGGAAAGTACCCATGGCCAGGGTACCCCTGAGTGTTTTCTCTATATAGATTCTATGTATTGTTTATATACAAATGTTGCATTTTTGCCTTTTATGCCTATGCTTCAGGGATTACTGGACAATAAATACCCTTCAAGATGCAAACCTTGGGAACAAGAGTCAGAACATCATTTTTACAAATATAGATGTATATAATTGTGTATTTAAGTATATATCAATAGATATTCCCAAACAATCGGGCAATATTAATGTTGTATAAAGAGATTAGGCAAAATTTTCCATGTTTGCATCAATTGTATCCTCCAGCCACCTTAATGTGTTTTATTTGTTCAGTTCACATCTTCACTGCTAGATGCCCAACATTTGTGCTTGCCTCTCCCGACCCGCGCGTGCTTTGCACGAGATTATAACAACAAATCTCTTTGCATTTTTTCCATGCCTATATGCCGAGGTCGTTAATACAGCACGAGTCTCCCTGTGTTCATGGCATTGTTCGTTTTTTTCCTATTGGTTTGTGATTCCCTTTTGGAATGGGGTACGCTGGATTTTTTTTGTTTTTTCCTGGCAAATTGCAAAAAATCCAGCGTACCCCTCCCCCCACGATGACTTGTACACTGTTGCTAACAAATGATGGTCAGCCACCAGCAAGTGACTTGCTTCACAATCATTGACGGTAAATAATGGCTACTACGGCTAATAATGATTAGCCATGGCATGTGATGGCTAATGATGATCAGCTATGACTAATGATGATTCATTACCACCAATGTAATGCCTTTATTTCTGACTGAGAAATACTGATGATGGGAACCACCAACAACAAGAATACATTTTATTGTATAAGTGGTCAGAACTAATGATGTTTCACCAATAGAGCCAATCCTCAATTGGGGTGTTTATTGATTATTGCTGGAGTGGCCCTAGTAATAGGCATTATCCGCCATTATTTTTTGTTTTTCGCCAGCGTATTGTAAGCGCATTTGCCATTCTTTATCATGAGCTTACCATCCTATAATCGGCCATTCCTGGTTCGAAAGGGGTACATTGCCTGGGGTACCTTCCGCCCTTCCTTGATAATAGATGTAATTGTTATGATTTCTTTATCACCGTTGTTATGCTGATTCGATGTCAAGAACCCCTTTATGAAGTGGGACTGTGTAAATAATTGGCCACTGAGAATTAACAACCACCATTTTCTAAATTTGTGTCATTATAGACTGTTCCTAACCATTCTTAAGTTATGATTGATCATGGTGATCGATCAACCGGCTGAATCATCATTAACCGTGATGATTTTTTATACAGTCAAGGATTTTGATTGGGTTATCAACCGTTAACTATGATCAACCACCATTTGCCATGGACTGTTCGGATTCATTAGTAATGAAAGTTAACTGTCAGTTATCACTGTCACCATTAGTGATGATTTGATGCTGTTATGATTCACTGCTTGGTGGTTTCTCAAAATAGGGGTACCCCCATATCATCCTTGTAATTTTCGAAGAACTTCCAGGAATAAACCATCCATTATATTGGGATCCCCAAGTTTGAGAAACCCAGATTTGGTTGCAAATACTGGCTAACAACCAAATACCCAAAACCATTTGCTTGCATAGCTAATAGAAAATGGCAAACCATATATTTTTTGGGTCCCCAATCCTAGTGACCCAAAATCTTAGAAAATGGTTTACCCTATCTTTAATGCCCAATCTTCGGGTCCCCAATCTTACAAGGTGGGCCCCCATCCACTTATAAGCTGGGTTAGAACCCTTATAACTGGTAGAATTCACCCTAGTTAGATTAGTTATAAACCAACTTGGTTCAGTGGTTGGGGCCCACCTTGTAGCTATGGTTTACCATGGCAAGTGATTTGTGACTGCTGATTCGTCACTTCCGGCTGTCGCCTCTCCGCCACTGTCGCAGCATTGCGCCGTGGAACTGGGCCGGCACCGGCAGCAAAGGCCTTGAAGCAATGAGACTGGATGAAGTTGGTTGGGTGGTCAGGTGTTTGATTAGGTGGGTGAGTAGTATGGTTTCTAATATATGGTTATTCGTGGTTGGCCAACCTATAATGGTTGATAATAGGGGATGATAAGTAACAATAGTAGGGGGATATACCAGCTATACATGGCTATGGGTCAAGCAGTTAACCAACAATAATGGGGGATAATGACCAACCAATAATAAGGAAAACAATGGTTAATAGTAGGGGAACCAGGGGTACGGGGTTTTGACCCACAGCCAGGTGGGTGACTGAAAGGTTTTTGGTTGGTTGGCAGTGGTTGATTACAGTTCCGGGAACAAATATAGAGTTGCCAGCAGTACGCACACCAGTCTTGGATTGTTAAGTGGTACCCGTGTTTCTATGTGATATGTACAGTTGTGTGCAATACAAGGGACCCGTGTTCCCAAACATGTTTTGGTTAATGAGCCATTGACTTGAAGAACTTTCTACAATAACAGTTCCCCTCTTTCTACACCCACTTAATAATGCTAGCTAGAACGTACTTGCAACCTAGGTTCATGACAACCCAATGCTCACCCTGGCTATCTACGATATGCGATGCGTTCAAGGGCCGTAAATAGCCTACATCCGTAAACCCCGACAAAATGGCATCATCACTTTGTGTTGAAAATAGATATAGTAGCTGCAGCCTTTTGACATCTCAATCTTGCCGTTGTGGATGGAAGGACAAAAGTAGACAACGTTCACAACTAGCACCGATCAATGATTCGCAACTTAGCACCAATTTTCATGATTTTCTGAATCATAGCGTTCTGAGGCTTCAAAACAAATAGAACACCCCTAACTCAAGGCTCACTGGGGCCCTGGTGATCCACTCCGGCCAGGTCTATTTATGGTACCTCCATGTCTTCATCTCCCATGGGTTTGGACTCCATGGGTTTGGACTGGTGGTTGTGGATCTCCCGACATATCAACCATGATGGCAAGATCCTGTGGAGACTATTCTGGAGCAAGTTGGTGATGGAGCTGGTGAATCCCCAGCTCATGACGCTTCACCATCATCTTGGTGGCGCCAGCTTGTGGTGGTTCCATCGCAAGTGCGCCCTCAGTATTTGCCGCCCTTCGGTGTGCTATCGTCGCTTGTCCATCCGATGCCTCCAAATTGGGCACAGCCCGCAAGAAACTTGGAAACACGCCGCAGAATGGGCAGGCCCGCAGAGAAGAAGATGGCGTGAAGCTGCAGCACGTTCTTGCGGAAGATGCGGCCAGCTGCGACGTGCGGAATTATGGCATGATGGGTTGGACAGCATGTCGATGGCCGGATGATGTTCACTTCGTTGGAGTCGCTGACCGTTGGCCCCAGACTTGCCGGCGCCGCTACCACCTTCCTGCAACCCTTCTCCACTTCTGCTGAACACAGATTTTACTTGGTGGCTGATCCCTTGCTAAAAGTCTAACGGCTTAAGTGGCTGTATGGCAAATCAATCATATCCCTTAAATAAGCTAAGTTCAGCTAACTTCATAACTGTAATCCACCCAGTTTACACTTCTCCACTGTTACAATCATGGCCCCGAACATGGCTGGCGCTCTCCTGTGCACTGGGCCCCAGCAGTTTCACCACAACCCAGTACTCAGCATGGTGATCGTTGCCAGTTGCGAGCAGTGGACATGGCACATACGTCCATACCAAACAACCAAAGTTGATGGAAGTCCCTTTGCTGTTGAATGTTTGCTATCTATCTATCTCCAGACTTCAACAACTCAAGCTAGCCAGGCAAACAGAGTATTGTGATCTACATTACGTTTTGTTTCTTGCTCGTTGCTTGTGCATATCAATCGGCTAACAACCAACAATATCTTTGTATCCTGTTGAAAAATATTGCGCACCGATAACCCTTTGTTTGCTCCACTGATAACGGACAACACCAACCACATCCAACCACACAACAAACACATGGATCAACGATCAACCAATGGTACACAGCTTGGACCATGGTTCAGTGCCCAACCATGAGACCCACCAAGCCCGACCCATCCAGCCACGATCGCCTGCGTGGCAGCAAGAAAGCGCGCGGGCCCGGCGCGGCTACGCGCCAAAGGCAGCCAGGAGCGTTTCGCAATGGAACTCATGGCGCGCCATCCAAGTGGCTAACCATTCCTAGTCAGGGTTCCGTTCGTGATGACTAGGAATGGTTTGTGATAGCTATGATGCTTAGAAAGGTTATAGGATGGCCAGTTTATGACTATGGCCTATTACTGTATATATACTATAAACTGGATGGTTGACAGTCATAAATGGGTTCCAGTTTATGGCCTATGGTTTATCACAACCAGTTCATCATGGTTTGAACCTGTTCATGATACTTTATGACTAGGAAGGGTTTATGAGCAGTCATCTATGATGGGTAATTGATATACTTAAGATGATGGTCTGTAGTTGATGATGCTTCGTGATGACTAACTATTGATCGTTTGTTCAAGGCTCTGATGGTGTTATGATTGAACCAAGTGGTTCTGGGTGGTCACTACCATTATTGGTTATATATGTTGTCTTGAGTGTCTTATGCTTAATTGTAAAAATGAAGGCGACGCAAAATATTGTCTGAATATTGTTGGTCAATTGGCGATTTCACTTGACTAAGCCAATAATCAAGTAGATTAGTCATTGGACTTGTACACATGACTAGACATCAAGATTGGTTGGCTATGAATGGTTCGTTATGAGTGCTTGTCAACAACGCTTGATGAGGCATGATATTTTGACTAAAACGCTGCTTGGATGTGTTTCGTTCTTACTTAGCCATGCTTAACTTCTGGGGTCAATTGAGGAGGCTAAGCAAACTAGCTCAATCAAATCAATAAAGCGATTGCCAATTGATTTAATTGAGCTAGTTAGCTTAGCCTCCTGAATGTAATTGATTTGAGTCAATTCAATTGATTTGATTGCCATCACCAATTCAACATTTCAAGCTGGAGTTTAGCCACTTATATGGTGATGGCTTGAGCTTCCAATCGTTGATAACCATGGCGGCTTACCCACGACCTGGCCGGTGAGTTTCACCAGCTGAAAGCTTGGACCGCGAATGCGACCGCGGTTTGGGCTTCAGGCTATGGTCAACCAATGTCGATGATCAAACAGTCAGAGGTCATGTCGGCTGACCGTTGCAAAGGTAAGAATGGCTGAAGCATGCTCATTGCATTTCAAGAACGACCCTCACCATGAAATCATGACACCTTCCCCATCATCAAAGCAACAGAATCAAAGGTAATTCGAACAACAATTACGCCCCGTCACTTGTGATCGGACCCGTGAGTCATGAAATCAACCAACTAGCAGGAGCACCCCAACCAGAAATATATAGACCCAAGCAATCTGTGTTGAATTGCCAAAGCGCAACCGACAGCAGTTTGACCAAACGAAAAAGGACCAAAGTTCAGCTGATAACTGTCTGGCAATTCAGGGCGAAACACTGAACAACAAGAAGTATCCATACATTACACCCCCAACATACTCTTCTTATCAACCATTTTCCCATTGACCTCTATAGTTAGATGCTTCTCGTGGTTCTGCTTACTTTGCTTCACCCTTAAACCACTACTACGCTCCAGGCTCCAGGTAACTGACCTGGAAGTACCCATCATAGACAGTTTACCGTCTGAAGCTGATCTTTGACATCCAGGTTAGTTAGTATATCAGTATAGTCCCTCATAATTGTTGGTTATTGTCTCCTATCATTCAAATTGATTTTCAATCATAAACAAATCCCCAGTTCCCAAAAAAACGAGGTCTTGTCTGACCATTTCCCGTTTCTTGACTTCGTGGAAGGCACCGGCCTTAAACAGTTCATCTTGTCATGCCCCACCCTCACGGTGCATGGTCCATAAGCGCTATGCGCTATTGACCATTAATGGACGCTGTTACATATCATGAATTGTCAGTTATAGCCAGTATTAACAACCACTATTAATGATTGTTAACCCTGGCAACCATCATTGTCCATCAAAATTGATCATTGCTATCATAAAATCAAGGAACAACCACTAACCGACCAAGGATGTGGGTATGGTTGCCCATGGGGGTCCGCAATAGGGCGATTCAGCAGGAAATCAAATGGGCACACAGTTGGTTTGATCGCCGTGATTGAAGCTAGACAAACATTCAAGTATGTGTCAGAATGAATGAATACAGCAAATGGTATCTATGCTTACATGCCAAAACAGCAAAACATATTTGCACATGTTGCAAATAGATGACACACAAGAGTCATATATAAATACATGAGTCATATACATCTACATGCATAAATATATTTATCACTATGAATAAATATATGCAATTATATACACATATGAAATATATATGAACACATTTGATAGCAAATGCTATCAAATGATAGTCATATCATATGCCCACAAGCCTTACAAATGTTAACTTGCATTACAGTTGCCGAATGGGAAATTACACGGAGGACCCTGTTTCTAGATATGCACTTCTTGCCCTGCTTGGGAAGGTCCGGATGTTGCTGTGAGGGTGGCAACAAGCAAAATCAACCAATTGTGGCAAGAACATTTGAGTGATTCTCAGAACAGGGGAACCCCCAAATCATCCAATAGTAAGCATTTATAGTAACAAACCACCCATTGTCGGGGGGTTCTCTATGACTTGAGAAGCACCAAGCTGGTTGCGAAGCCTGGCCAACAACCAATTTAGTACTTACCTGCCATTGTCTAGCATCAATGAGGGTCAATTACCCTTGCTCAGTATCACATCAAACTCACTCTAAGCCCTCAAGGTCAAAATGCTATCTGTACAGTGCTTCTACGTTTCATTCAACAATCGTAGCCATCTAGAAATTTGAAGTTACAGTGGTGCAGGTACACCCATCTTGGAAAACAAATCCAGCCAGCTGGTGCTTTTATGATGTGTTGCATGCTCTTTCCTCACCTGTCCCGTCAATGTTCAGGTGCCCTTTCTCAACTCATCATAAGGCCATGGCGCGAATACACCATGAACCATCTATCAACATTAACCTCAACCATGTTCAATAACTAATGAAAAGTCAATAAACCCTGAACTCACACAAATCAACCATGATTAATCAACCATCATCGACCATCTGACCATCTCTTTAAACGTTAACATTATGCTTTCATGTTCCATAGTATGCATGACATACCATGGTTCACTATCATGTTTCATGATTTTCCAACCCTTCATGTTGGCTGTTATGCCCTTCATCATCAACCATCCACCGCTGATCCCTTCGCATCGTCTACCTGCCTGGCGCTCATCAAGGTTTCTGCTCCCAGGCCCTCCAAGCAACGCTTGTACAGCCGGGCGGAGCAGTCCTCGCAGCGATGTTGGTGGCCCTGGCTACCGACCATGCTGAAAGTTATGATGATTAATAGTTTATTAAGCATGGCAACTAGTTGATTGATATAGTTGATTTTGACTAGTAGTTGTTTATGATGATTTATAGTTTATTGAACATGGCGGTGAACTAATTGATTGAACATGCCACCTCATCAGCATGACTATTGATTCATGATGGTTGAAAAACTGGAGAAGACAACATACTTGTCGAGCTGGCTTTGTGAGGGGGCTGATAATGGCAAAGAACTGTCAATATTTTCCAATGTATCGATACTGGAGGACCAACAGTGACCATATGCTAGCTAGATTTGTTGTTTTGTAACAGCCGCCACGCAAAGACTACGGTAAAACTACAACCCTGGTCATCATTTTATTATTCCGACAATGTGGGCCCCAAATGAGCTCGAAGTTGGTTTACAACTTCCTTGGCTGGGGTCAACTGGCGGCAGATCCATAATCATAAACCACCCCCAGTTCACATTGAAAAGCTGGTGATTTACCATCAAAAATAGGGGGTCTGGATCTAACGCTACCAGTTTCGAGGAAGTACATGGATATCACAGAATACCCCGGGATTTCCAACAAAAACAGACACATAAAAACCTACAAAATAATAGGTTTTGGCTACCCTAGGTACCCGTTTCGGGGCGCGGCGTGAGCCAACCAAATTCGCAACTCCCGGGGGCCCCGGGGGCCGTCCTGAACCACGCCGGGCGCAGGCGGTCGGGCTGACCAGCCCACCTCGGTGGCTGCCCGCGGTTGGTGGTACCTGGACCCTGGCTATGGATCAAGCAGTGGACCAACAAAACTAATGTTTACCCAGGACTAATGTTTACTCATGGTTTCCCTATGAGCTGAGACAACTTAGCTAATTGACCATCCCAAGGATGATTGTAATGTTTACCCAGGACTAATAAACCCCAGGTTGATTAATTGGGGGGGTTTTATGTTGCAATGGGAAACCAAGACTTTTGGGGGATACCCCCAGTAATCAATCAGGGTTTTTTAAATCCTGGGTAGACATTATAGGGAAAACAACCTGGTTAATGATATACCAGGGGTACTAAGGGTGAACTGACCCGTAGCCACCATTGAACAGCCGATGGTTCTGTCTCATTCAATGGGTTGATGGGAAAATCTACAGGAAAACCTTCCTCTAATCTTTGAACAACCATGTAAAATATCATTGATAATATTTAAAGGTGCATCATTTGAAATTGGTTTCAAAAAACTATAATGCTGGCAACATGAACTCTATCAATTGTTGGCTTCCTGGGTTTCCTTCTGTTGTCCCCCTATGGTGAGGGGAGAAAGGAAACCAAAACAAGGCGGTAGTGTCCGTCTCATTGTTTTGGTCACCATCTGAAACAAAGCCGCAGTCATGCTGCTACGATGCAACAAACAACCCCAATAACACTGGTTCCTCCCACCTTGCTGCTATATCTTGCAATTATATGCATAGCGATACCATGGGCGGTTGGGTATTCCCATGTTGGTCATGTCCCGATCATACTTGGTTGTATAGCTGCGTTCTTGAATGCTGTGATTATACCCGCCACCTAAAGATGTTCGATGGTGAAAACATCAAACATTGCACTCGCACCGGTCAGTGATCTACCCAAAGACTATTGCTTGTGGAACTTCATACATATGGGAGTTCTCAAAATAAGGGTACCCCCAAATCATCCACCTTATTAATCATTTATAGCAGTCAACCAACCATTTTGTGGTCGCCATCAACAGAACAGTTGCTCAAGGTGAGGTGTGGTGTCTCTCGCAACCCAAGTGGGCGGCTTCCCAAGCCAAGGCAATCCACATAGACGTCCTGAAAGGACTCGGTTGCAGAGGAAGCCAGGAGGGCGTTAATTTCGTCCATCAGGATGAGCTGCATGATTCGCTGCACATTGTCAAGAATTCGTTCTGGAGGTGGTAAGGCAAGGAAAGTGTCCAGAGCCTTCGACCCATGCTCATCATGGCAGAGGAGGACGATAATGTTGTACGTGGAGGGCCGAGTCTGATCTAAGGAGTCGAGGTCAATAAAGCCTTTGGCCACAGCAGGGTGGTTCCGGGCCCGAGGAAGCAGATCCTCCTGTAGACCTTGTCTGACTGAGCTGTGAATGCTGCTCATGCATTCCGACACAACCTCTTGCATTTCTTCATTGTCTGTGGGGACATCCTGGATTTCTTCAACCTCAGGTTCGGTGTCAACTACCATTGGGATTGGGTGATCACTTATCTCACCAACGCCTGGCAGGAGCTGAGGAGCAGGAGAGGATTCAGCAGGGCCTGCGCTGGGCAGGACGACTTTGGAATAGTTATCTACGCTGCTTGGATGTTGCACGACAAATGGGAGGTGCAGGAAGAGGTCAGGTCGAGTTGCGTCAGGCACGCGCCGTTGTGTCCATCGTAGCAGTAGTGCCGCTCGAATGCGAGGAGTCAGTAGGCCTCGGTGCACTTCCCCTTGCCATATAGCATGCCTCCAGCAGGTTGCCATTTCCCACTGCCAAATAGTTGGTATATATCCCCTATCATTGTGAGTTATCATCCCCTATTATTAACCATTAACCAGCTATAATTAACCATTGGTTGGTCAATATTGACCCATAGCCACTTGGGATCTCATGGCATTGCTGGGCATTTCTGGGATCTGAGGCGACCGTCATGTCATGCTGAACCATCTCCCAGAGCCCCCGCAACGCCTCATCACCGAAATGAGGATAGCTTTGTCCTGACAGCCATGGACAGACCAAGTGCTGGTTGTGGTTGTTCTTGTTGTTGTTGTTGTTGTTGTTGTTGTTGTTGTTGTTGTTGTTGTTGTCGTTGTCGTTGTTGTTGTTGTTGTTGTTGTTGTTGTTGTTGTTGTTGTTGTTGTTGTTGTCGTTGTCGTTGTCGTTGTTGTTGTTGTTGTTGTTGTTGTTGTTGTTGTTGTTGTTGTTGTTGTTCTTGTTGTTGTTCTTGTTGTTGTTGTTGTTGTTGTTGTTGTTGTTGTTGTTGTTGTTGTTGTTCTAGTTGTTGTTGATGTTGTTGTTGTTGCTGCTGTTTTTGTTGTTGATGTTGTTGACCATATTGCAAACTGCATTGTTGGAATCCTGCCATTGATGCGTGCCTCGCTATTTGTTGGTTTCTCGGTCCAATAAAGGGCAGCGCCAAACTTCTGCACACATATTATGTACAGAGTGGCACCTGGAACCGTTGATGGTTTCATAGTCTTCCCATAACCATAAGTCAACACTACCAACCATCGGTGCACGATTATGAATCATGAACCATGATCAACCTTTGCTGTTACCCGTCATTACTCAGTATAGTGTCACCCCATTACTATGAACCATCATTGTGGTAACACAACTGAAGCCATCATAGGGTTAAGAGTGGGCAAACCAATGATAAACAGTTATTATCAAACATCAATTAACCATTTTTAACCTTTACTGTTCACCACGTCACCCTTCACATTTCAATAGTCATTACAGAAATGAACCATCACTTCACAGCCAGTACTGTAACCAGTACTATTGCAATGGTTACCAACTATTAATTAACCACTATCATCCATTATAAGCTAGACAATCGACCTGACTTAACCATTAACTTAACCACCATTAAGCACGCAATTGTTGCCATTATTACCCCTATAAACGATTCATTTGGTTGTTATTCATTCGCCATTGATTTGTTGCTAACAGCATTGACCTCTTGAGCAGTCATGCACTATTAAGCGATATTGAGCATTATCAACCCGTATTAGCTAGTCAATGAAACATTCATCAACCATCAATTACTTTAACCTTTAATTCACCACCATTCAATGGTTTACTACCATTGCTGCCAACCATCACTTATCCACCAGTAGTTGTTCAACCATTCTGTTGATTATTATCCCCACTTATTAGCCATTATTAGCCATTAAAAACCACTCAAGCCTATTATCAACCATTATTCATAGCTTTTCCCTATGAACCACCAAACATCACAACGATTCGATGGGAACGTTCCGTGTCCTCGTGCTTCGTGATCCGACCGATGCGTGGCCAACACATCCTGCAGCGTGCAGGAGGCCCGAGACATTTGGATAATGATGGGAAAACCATAGGAAACCATAGGAAAACCCTCGGGAAACCATAGAAAACCCGTGAGCAACCATAAAAAACCCTCGGGAAACCATAGAAAACCCGTGAGCAACCATAAAAAACCCTCGGGAAACCATAGAAAACCCGTGGGAAACCATGAAAAAACCCGTGGGAAATCATAGAAAACCCGTGGGAAACCATGAAAAAACCCGTGGGAAACCATAGAAAACCCGTGGGAAACCATGAAAAAACCCGTGGGAAACCATGAAAAAACCCGTGGGAACCCGTGGGAAAACCCATGAACCCATGGGAAAAACCGTGGGAAATCATAGAAAACCCAATGGTTTGCAGGCAAAGAATCAAGGAAAGTGGCGATTAGAATGGTTTCCTGCGATTTGTTCCTGTCAATTGGCTGAGGAATGCATAGTACTGGTTGATCAACATGGGTTAATCATGGTTCATATCGGTGATTTATGGTGAATAATTTGTAATAATGGCGAACTAATGGTTAACAGTAAAGGCTAATTCAATATAGCAAAACAATCATTGATTATCAATTATCACAAAAGTCATGCCCCAAAATCCCCTGCGCTAGAACCCCTTGAACCCAGGGACCCTATTTTAGTTGAAATCATCTATATAAGATTATCTAAAATATCAAACATAGGTGTGATCTCTTGGTACATTTGTGTGAATATGGAATATATCAAAGATCAAAGCATTGGTTTGCACAATGGAAATCATTCAAACAAAAGCTGGTGACTCAAAATTAGGTGTTCGCATATATATTATATGTGTCAGGCCCAATAATCAATAGCCATGATCAATTGATGTTTGGGTTACCATCTCCAAAGTTCACTTGCCTGTGTCTGGGAAAAAATTAAAAGATTCAAATTTGATATCGATGAATTTTATGACTTATTATGTTAAAGGAAGGGCGAACTGGCAAACAACAGGCGAAGCAGGAGGTGAAGGTTGTAGCCACGGTGATCAAAAGCCCCTACTTTAGCTGAAATCATGAAGAAAGAAACGTTTCCATTATCCTAAACGAAGAAGACATACATACAAAAAACACATATTCGGAACATCATCTATCATGGCATCAAGATTGTTTATATATATACATATATATATATAAATACAGATATGTGGCTGCAATCTTTGATATCATGGCACAAACATTCTCAATACAAAACAACCCGAACATGTCCAAATCGAGAAAATATCATCTAGATATCGAGCATCACAGCAACAGCGGCATTCAGCAGTACAAGTCGGCTTGTTTAAAACACGGCGAAATTTGACTTTAAAATGGTTAAGTCTCCAGAGCAACAAACAGAAGATCAACTTTGACTTCGGCCCTGTGTTTCTTGTTCCTCTTCCTTTTCCTTTCCTCTTCCCCTGTTCCTTTCCTTTTTCTTTTCCTTTCTTGGCTGCTTGACGCGCGCGCGCGCGGGCGCGCGCAACGGAAACGGATACTTTGACAAAAAGAAAAGCTATATCTTCCTTTCCCTTTCCTTTTCCTTTCCCTTCCTTTCCCTTTCCTTTTCCCATTCCTTTCCCTTTCCTTTCCCTTTCCTTTTCCCTTCCTTTCCTTTTCCCTTTCCCTTACCCTTTCTCTTCCCCTTTTCCTTTCCTCTTTCTTTTCCCTTTCTCTTCCCCTTTTCCTTTCCCTTTCCTTTTCCCTTTCCCTTTCCTTTTCCCTTTCTCTTCCCCTTTTCCTTTCCCTTTCCTTTTCTCTTGCCCTTTTCCTTTCCCTTTCCTTTTCCCTTTTCCTTTCTCTTTTCTTTTCCTTTGCCTTTTCCTTTCCTTTCCTTTTCCCTTTTCCTTTCCTTTCCTTTTCCCTTTTCCTTTCTCTTTTTCTTTCCGTTTCCCTTTCTTTTTCCTTTCCCTTTGCCTTGCGTTTTGCTTTTGTCTTCCTTGTCTTTTCTTTGGATGTTTGATACACGCACGCGCGCCTCAAAAGGTTCAAAAAAGACAAAGAGAACAAACAATATCAAATTTGACTTCGGCAAGTAGTTGGCAACTAGTAGAACCAATAGGTGGCAGCTAGTATAGCCACTGGGTTATGCGTTTATTCACATTTGGCAGCTAATAGAACCAACAAATGGTAGGTAGCAATTAATAAAACCAATTATTTTTTCCCCACCTGTCAGGTGAGGGTTGTTAGATTTTATCAGAGTTGAAAATTGATGCGTTTTTCCATGTCCCCGGCAAATTCAAAAAACAATTAAATGGCAGCCGGTACAACCAATGAATGGCAGCTGGTAGAACCAATGGGCGGCAGCTAGTACAACCAATAAATGGAAGCTGAAAAACCAAAAGGTGGCAACTAGTAGAACCAATGAGGGCAGCTGGAAAAACCAATAGGTAGCAACTATAACTACAAGAACCAACAAGTGGCAACTAGAAGAGCCAAGGGGTGGCAGCTAGAAGAACCAAAGGGTGGCAGCTAGAAGCACCAAGGGGTGGCAGATAGAAGAACCAAGGGGTGGCAGATAGAAGAACCAAGGGGTGGCAGATAGAAGAACTAAGGGGTGGCAGATAGAAGAACCAAGGGGTGGCAAATAGAAGAACCATGGGGTGGCAGATAGAAGAACCAAGGGGTGGCAGATAGAAGAACCAAGGGGTGGCAGATAGAAGAACCAAGGGGTGGCAGATAGAAGAACCAAGGGGTGGCAGATAGAAGAACCAAGGGGTGGCAGATAGAAGAACCAAGGGGTGGCAGATAGAAGAACCAAGGGGTGGCAGATAGAAGAACCAAGGGGTGGCAGATAGAAGAACCAAGGGGTGGCAGATAGAAGAACCAAGGGGTGGCAGATAGAAGAACCAAGGGGTGGCAGATAGAAGAACCAAGGGGTGGCAGATAGAAGAACCAAGGGGTGGCAGATAGAAGAACCAAGGGGTGGCAGATAGAAGAACCAAGGGGTGGCAGATAGAAGAACCAAGGGGTGGCAGATAGAAGAACCAAGGGGTGGCAGATAGAAGAACCAAGGGGTGGCAGATAGAAGAACCAAGGGGTGGCAGATAGAAGAACCAAGGGGTGGCAGATAGAAGAACCAAGGGGTGGCAGATAGAAGAACCAAGGGGTGGCAGATAGAAGAACCAAGGGGTGGCAGATAGAAGAACCAAGGGGTGGCAGATAGAAGAACCAAGGGGTGGCAGATAGAAGAACCAAGGGGTGGCAGATAGAAGAACCAAGGGGTGGCAGATAGAAGAACCAAGGGGTGGCAGATAGAAGAACCAAGGGGTGGCAGATAGAAGAACCAAGGGGTGGCAGATAGAAGAACCAAGGGGTGGCAGATAGAAGAACCAAGGGGTGGCAGATAGAAGAACCAAGGGGTGGCAGATAGAAGAACCAAGGGGTGGCAGATAGAAGAACCAAGGGGTGGCAGATAGAAGAACCAAGGGGTGGCAGATAGAAGAACCAAGGGGTGGCAGATAGAAGAACCAAGGGGTGGCAGATAGAAGAACCAAGGGGTGGCAGATAGAAGAACCAAGGGGTGGCAGATAGAAGAACCAAGGGGTGGCAGATAGAAGAACCAAGGGGTGGCAGATAGAAGAACCAAGGGGTGGCAGATAGAAGAACCAAGGGGTGGCAGATAGAAGAACCAAGGGGTGGCAGATAGAAGAACCAAGGGGTGGCAGATAGAAGAACCAAGGGGTGGCAGATAGAAGAACCAAGGGGTGGCAGATAGAAGAACCAAGGGGTGGCAGATAGAAGAACCAAGGGGTGGCAGATAGAAGAACCAAGGGGTGGCAGATAGAAGAACCAAGGGGTGGCAGATAGAAGAACCAAGGGGTGGCAGATAGAAGAACCAAGGGGTGGCAGATAGAAGAACCAAGGGGTGGCAGATAGAAGAACCAAGGGGTGGCAGATAGAAGAACCAAGGGGTGGCAGATAGAAGAACCAAGGGGTGGCAGATAGAAGAACCAAGGGGTGGCAGATAGAAGAACCAAGGGGTGGCAGATAGAAAAATCCTTACTCGTGGGTCCAAAAAATTCAATTGTATTGCTTAGGACCACTGGTCCGAAGCAATACAAATATTTTTTGAACAAAAATCAAAAATCCTTTCTCGTGGGTCCAACAAATTCAATTGTATTGCTTAGGACCACTGGTCCGAAGCAATACAAATATTTTTTTTGAAAAAAAACCTTACTCGTGGGTCCAAAAAATTTAATTGTATTGCTTAGGACCACTGGTCCGAAGCAATACGTATTGCTTCGGACCAGTGGTCCTAAGCAATACAAAGCAACCTGGAGCAATACGTATTGCTTCGGACCAGTGGTCCTAAGCAATACAAAGCAACCTGGAGCAATACGTATTGCTTCGGACCAGTGGTCCTAAGCAATACAAAGCAACCTGGAGCAATACGTATTGCTTAGGACCACTGGTCCGAAGCAATACAAATATTTTTTTGAAAAAAATCTTCACTCGTTGGTCCAAAATGATGAGATTTGGAGCAGGCCCACCAGTATGCGTATTGCTTAGGACCACTGGTCCTAAGCAATACAAAGCAACCTGGAGCAATACGTATTGCTTCCAAGGCTTGTGTATTGCTCCAGGTTGATTTGTATTGCTTAGGACCAGTGGTCCTAAGCAATACACATACTGGTGGACCTGTTCCAAATCTAATCATTTTGGACCAACGAATGAGGATTTTTTTCAAAAAAATCTTTGTATTGCTTCGGACCAGTGGTCCTAAGCAATACAATTGAATTTTTTGGAACCACGAGAAAGGAGTTTTTTTCAAAAAAAAATTGTATTGCTTCGGACCAGTGGTCCTAAGCAATACAATTGAATTTTTTGGACCCACGAATAAGGATTTTTTGAAAGAAAAAACTGTATTGCTTCGGACCAGTGGTCCTAAGCAATACAAATGAATTTGTTGGACCCACGAGAAAGGATTTTTTGAAAGAAAATATTTGTATTGCTTCGGACCAGTGGTCCTAAGCAATACAATTGAATTTTTTGGACCCACGAGTAAGGACTTTTTGAAAGAAAAAATGCTGCTTAAGACCCTGGTTCTTCTAGACGCCTTGGTTCTTCTAGCTGCCACCCCTTGGAGGTGGCAGCTGGAAGAACCAATAGGTGGCAGCTAAAAGAACCAATAGGTGATTGCTTCTTCCAGCTGCCACCCCTAGGTTCTTCTAGCTGCTACGAGTGGCAAGTGGTAGAAAAAGAAAATAGAATATATAAAACAAAAGTGGCAGCTAGTAAAACCAATAGGTGGCAGCTAGTAAAACCAATAAAGTTATTCAAACTTGGCAGCCTGTAGAACCAATAGTACCATCGAAGCGTAGCTTTTGGAAAAACTATGCAAATGGTGCTTTTGCTTTTAGGACCGAAGCGTAGCTATTGGAAAAACTATGCAAATGGTGCTTTTGCTTATAGTACCGAAACGTAGCTATTGGAAAAAACAATGCACAACGTAGCTATTGGAAAAACTATGCAAATGGTGCTGTTGCTTATAGTACCGAAACGTAGCTATTGGAAAAACTATGCAAATGGTGTTTTTGCTTATAGTACCGAAACGTAGCTATTGGAAAAAACAATGCACAACGTAGCTCTTGGAAAAACTATGCAAATGGTGCTTTTGCTGATAGTACCGAACCGTAGCTATTGGAAAAACTATGCAAATGATGGATTTGCTTATAGTACCGAACCATAGCTATTGGAAAAACTATGCAAATGGTGTCTTTGCTTATAGTACCGAAACGTAGCTATGGAAAAAAAAACTATGCACAACGTAGCTATTGAAAAAACTATGCAAATGGTGCTTTTGCTTATAGTACCGAAGCGTAGCTATCGGAAAAGCTATGCAAATAGTGCTTTTGCTTATAGTACCGAAGCGTAGCTATTGGACAAATTGTGCAAATGGTGCTTTTGCTTATAGTACCGAACCGTAGCTATTGGAAAAACTATGCCAATGATGGATTTGCTTATAGTACCGAACCATAGCTATTGGAAAAACTATGCAATTGGTGTCTTTGCTTATAGTACCGAACCGTAGCTATTAAAAAAACTATGCAAATGGTGCTTTTGCTTAAAATACCAAAGCGTAGTTATTGGAAAAAAATGCAATCCTGACCAAGGAAGCTAGAAGAACCAATAGGCAGCAACCAAGGGGTGGCAGCTGAAAGAACCAATAGGTGGCAGCTGGAAGAACCAAGGGGTGGCAGCTAGAAGAACTAGAAGAACCAAGGGGTGGCAGCTAAAAGAACCAAGGGGTGGCAGATAGAAGAACCAAGGGGTGGCAGATAGAAGAACCAAGGGGTGGCAGCTAGAAGAACCATGGGGTGGCTCTACAACTACCACCTGGCAATAAACCCAACCACTAAACACTATAAATGTTCAAAAAACACCTGTGAAAACCTGGTCTGGCTAAAATAGGGTATTTTATCTGGTACCTGGGTTACACCATTCTATCTACTCAGTAGAGCTGGGGATCCAAAGTTAGAAGCTCCACTTATATCTAACACAATAGGTAGCCACGCTAGTGAAGTAAGCCAAATTAATTTAATCAACTGGCAGCTTCAGTTTGCATGGGTTGATCATGGCTAGTAGTGGTGAATCGCTGTTCATAGCGGTGAATGGTGATTATTGTTGGTTGATCAAAATAGGGGACCCCCCAGAATGGTTGGTTCAATAGTGTAAATGGTAAATAGTGGATGATTTGGGGGTGCCTTTATTTTGAGAAACATCCTTACGTGTGAAGCAGTGTCTAGTGTGTCTCAGCAATAGCCACTAGCTCACACCGAGTCTCGAAATTGCAATGAACAATGTGGTTCCCCCATCATTAACCATCGCTTTCCCTACTCTTGCTGGTGATTATCCTTCATGAACGATGGTTGATTAATATTGATCCATTGCCATAATATCAACCATTGTAAACCATTGTTACCCCTTATCATTGCCCATTCATAAACCATTACCAACCATTATCGTTGATCAATATTGATCCATTGGCGTGTATGAAAAGACTCCCAGCTTGGTCTTCCAATGGGAACAAGACCCGGGCCCAGTGTCCCTGTCCGCGGCATCTCGGCTCCTCTGCTGGTTCAAAGCTGTACTGCAACATGTCGATGGTCATCCTGCGGGCCCCGCGTTCGTGGCCGAACCACGGATGCTGGAGCTCGGATGCTGGAGCTGTGAATGGTGACGATGACTACGACGTAGTCTGATAAGGTCAAACGATCAACTTCACAACTTGAGAAACTATATCCAATGTCTGGCAGTCAATTTTGGATGTACATAAAACTACGTTTCTTGAATAGACTATAACAATAAAGATGCTTGCTTGCGCATACTCGACACTTATTCATGTGAACTTATACATTTTGGTCCCGGGTAGGGCGATAATGGTTGGAGAAAAGCACAATAAACATCAATCAATAGCAGTCTACTAACACAATGGATGGGGTATGACCGTTCAACAAATGGTTGATACTGCTGGTGCATCCTGGTTGGTGGTTTCAACCCCTATTGAAAGTATGAGTCAACCAACCATTTGTGGAAAATCACTACTGTAGGGAAAATAAAAGATGTCAAAAAACACCGGTATGCAGGTCATGAAAACATCCAAGAGATTCACCAACCAATCGGAAATTCGAGGTACATTGAATTTTTGGGCCGTTGCCATTGCAAGCCCCACCAAGACGTACATGTTCAATGGGGCCGAAAGTAGCCAACCATTGACAAACAGCCCGGGATGCATCTGAAACTGCTGCAAGGTCTTTTCGCCACTGATCTAAGCGAGTCAGCAATCAAAATCGAACGGGTATTCATTAAAACGTAGCGCGTCTGACGTGTCCAATGACTGATACGTACCCACGTGCATCATGATGCCATTGAAGAACTGTCTTCACTACAGAATGCTTCTGGCGTATCATGATCTTATGGACACTCACGGCACGACAAATCGGCGTTATCGTAGACCGTTTGGCGCAGAAAGCGGTGGCAGCAAAGCAAAACCGCTAACAACCAACAGTGCCACCCTCTCAGGTCTTTTTAAAAATGATCAACAATTTTCAGGTCGGCCGAAATCTGGTTGTCGATTATTTGGCGCTTGAGTACACGCAAAATATCCATACTTCCATGTTGCATTTGGCTGTTTCAAGCGGATCCCTGCTATCAATAGTATATTCCAACTCTAGGACAACTTCATCATTTGGTGCTTTCTCAAAATAGGGGTACCCCAAAATAATCCACTATTCGTCATTAATAGTACCAAGCCAACCATTTTTAGGGGTCCGCTATCTTAAGAAAACACCATTTTCTGGCAGCTACTCTGCACACTTCATCATCCCAGTAGCTACTGGGCGCCCGCCCTAAGTCACATCACGCCCGCGAAAGTCACATCACTGCATGGCCACTGGGTTTCACGAAAGTCACATCACCTCTCCGAAAGTCACATCATTTTAACCGAACCCCCATGGCCACACGATTTTAGAGGCCTCTGCGAAATCAGGTTTTTATGAGTAAAGTGGTATAGTTCCCTTGCGGGCATGTCTTCGGAGCAATATTCGAGAATATCATGTCTAACCCAGAGGCTCCAGCGTAGGCAAATATTGTATACATTTGCCAATGTAGGGAATTTTTGCCATCATTTGTGCCGATAACCCAAATGTAGGCAGAAATTGGCTACATTCGATTTCGATAGATGTTCGATATTTTTTCGATAAAAACCGGTGTCATCCGATGGTCCATTTTTTAAAAATGTTTTGTTTCTCACTTTACCAAATCATCAAAAATGATTCAAAGTACACAATACAAGTCCATGAAATGACTCCTGATGGTTGCGTACATGAGCTGTTTATCACCCAGAGCAGGCAATGTGCACATCCAAGCCTGACCAACACGGTGATTTTGACCCAATGGTATGGACAACAAGAGTCATATGCTTTCAGATTACGATGCCTCATCGCCCGCAACCATCCCACCGCTGCCAGAGCTAGCCACATCTAAACCAGAAATGTGTTTTGTCAAAACAGATTACGATGCCTCATCACCCGCAACCATCCCACCGCTGCCAGAGCTAGCCATAGCTAAACTAGAAATGTGTTTTGTCAAAAGACTTTTCTTGAAACTTAAAATGCGTCCAATGAGATGTTACAAAATGATCAAAATCGGCAGGTTCTTTTGGATCTTACATGCCCATAAGATCCAGCCACAATCCTCTTACCACCCCGTCACGGTCCCGTCACGGTCCGCTACCCAATGTAAGTCATTTTCCCTTTAAAATTGCCTACATTTGATTTTAACGGTCACGGTCCGTCACGGTCTCGTCACGGTCCAGCCTGCAGCCTGGCAATCCCACAGGTGTGGCAATAGATAACGTTTTATGAACAAATCACCCATTAAGTGCAGCACACTGCAAATATAGAATATCAATTTCACTGTAATTTTTCCAGCCACAAGCAACTTTGAGATTGACATGGCTGAGTCACAATATGTAGTTCCTTTTTTGTTGATGTTGGTGCATGGTTAGACATTCAAGCCAAGCTAAGTGGTTCACATAATTCGGCTGCAACTGGTTTTAACAAGCAGGCGGTATGGGATATCAAATTTAGAGGGTTTATTCATCACAAAAAGTGAATAAAGATAACATGCAATCCTTGATGATATCTTGAAACTGACCCACATTAAGTGAACACACCACCAAGAGGACACCTGCACACATGTTAGTTCTTAATATCTATATTTTGGTTCCGATAACTTCCGATAAAATTCGATAAAACCAAATGTTAGCTCCTCAAGCCTACATTTAAATGTAGGCTCCTCAAGCCTACATTTAATGTAGTCAAGATTTGCTTACATGGAGACTCAGGGTAAGATAAATCCTACTGGCCACGGCACGATTTCCACATATCCATCAACTTCTTTGGTCAAAGTTCCAAAGGTGCAGTTCGCTTGTAAAATGAAAAGTAAAAATTTGATTCAAAAGATTGTCAGTGTACTAGATCCTACTGGCCACAGTACTCTCATGACCACGACGCATCTCTATTCTCATGTCTCAGTATTCTCATGTCTCAGGCACATGCGCAATAAATGAAAACAAGGCTGCCTGTCTGAACAGGCCTCTGCGAGGCCTTCGCGAGACCACGCGAGGCCCTCGCGAGGCTCCTGCCTTCTCTACCCCGCTCTGGCTCTATCTCTCTCTCTTTTTCTCCCTTTCTCTTCCTATTTTTCCCACAAGCATCTTCGATGCGATGGGTTCTCAGCACCGATTGGCAAACACCAAAGGCCACAGATGAAATATGTGCGTATGCATGTGTGTGTTCATCCTTGAAACCGCATGGAATATGCATGAACCAGTTACAAACGTTATCAACACCGATTTGTAAACACGCAAGGCCACAGCTCATTTTTGCATATGCATGTCTATGTTTATCCTACTTTTGAACCAACTCCCCACAGGCCACAGCCGAAAGATACGACTTTTGGGTATGAGATACGACTTAGGTCACTGACCCAGTACCGGGTTCTTCAAAAAAAACAGCCATCGAAATCATGTGTACAACATTTCGATGCTACCCCCTCACACCCCCATTTCAATGTTGGCTGGACATGTGTGGAGCATGCTCAACATAAATGGCTGTTTTTTTTGAAGGCTGGCAACGCAGCAACATCCATCCCAACCTTGATAAAGGGGGTAGGGGGGCGTCAGAAACATGAAGGTTGTACTTTGGTAGATGGCTGTTTTTTTTGAAGAACCCGGTAGGTCTCATCCTGGGAGAAATCTATGAGGCTCCACAGCCAGGCTCCAAAGCCACTGATTCAGGGGCCTGGCATTGAGTAGTCAGGGCTTCTGAGAAACCACCTTGGCTAATCGTATGGACCCACAACGGGTCATAATCCCCCTTGGCTATTTAATCTTTGCTATACCATTGGTTGGATAGTATTGGTCACATGCAACCGAGGTTATGAACATTAATCAGTAGCCATGCATATTTGACCATCAATTCAGCATTGCTGGTGACATCTGCCATTACTACCGACCATGGCTGGCAGCTACATTGGTCACTATGAAGGTTGGAATCTTAACCATTACCATTCACCATTACTGTTAATCATTGCTACTAATCATTACTATTACTCTTAACCATGGCTATCAACCACATCAATAGTCTAAAAGTAGTGTTTAGTTGGTCAAGTCATTGGCTATTAGACTATTACTCTTGACGATGGCTATTGACCATGAAGCTATAAACAATTTCTACCAGAGTACTATAAACCCCATCTTGAAATCACCATAGTTATTAACCATGACATTTCACCACATGGGTGTTTCTCAAAATAGGTGTACCTCCAATCATTCTTTGTTAGCCATTTCTAGGTACTCAACTAACCATTGCTGGGGGTCTCCTATTATAAGAAACCATCACATAGTTTTTTGTCTCTCCATTACTGTTCCCCTGGTTTGCCTATTATGAACCGTGGTTTTCCCCGTTTTCGGTTGGTTATTCTCCCCCATGATTGGTTGCTTACTATTGACCCATAGCCATATTATTAGGCATTATTAACCATTGTTATTAATTACCTATGTTTGACCCTTATCCACTATGAATCAACCATTATTTCTGGTTAAAGATTGACCCATAGCCATATAGTTGGTATATATATATAACCCCCTATAATTGCTAGTTATCATCCCCCATTATCAACCATTTACCAGCTACTAAGGGTTGGATAAACCATGATAAACCCCTCGTCCCCTAACCGCCACATCAATCACTCGGCCGCTATTAGCAACCACCAGCTATAAGATGCGATTAGAAACCACCTATATCTCACATTATATTACATTAACCAGCTATAAGAAACCACCACATCAATCCCTCGGCTGCTTGGATGTCACCGCGTCAGGGCTTAATCACCATGGGCAACGGCCCAAAGGGCTCAGCCGCGCGATGACGAAGCTGCGACACCTGGCAGGTGAACCGGGGGGTGGCCCCAAGCGGCTGGGATTCGTTGGTTTATGCAGAGTAGGACCCACCAAAAGGTGAGTTGATGATGATGACTTAATGGTGCTTAATGATGACTAATAGTGCTTAATGACTTAGGTTATAACCCGTGGTTAATGATGATTAGTTGACTCAGGTTATCACCCGTGGGCATCCTGGTGGTGAATAGTGCCTGATAAGCTTGTGAGAGTGAATAATGGTTGATTAACCCTTTCATCATATCAACCATTACTATCGGTTCAACATGGCTAACGGTTAATAATAGTTGATATCATTTTACAACGTGATCATAAGGGTGATGATCACAAATGGCTACAATAGTGGTTGCCAGGAATTAAACATGGTAACAGCAATGATCATGGCAAGGAACAAACGAACGTAGTGGTTGCTGATGGGTGCTGATCCATGTTGATATTTGTTTGGTATACAGTCATTCACTTTTACAACCAACAAGAATCGCTGCCCATGGTTAGTGATGGACTTTTGAAATCAGTTCCGAGTATTGAGCACCACTTGGCTTTATTCACCATATATAAACAGTTTGTTGATGCGGCAACAATAGTGGCACATGGAGGGTAAGTTTGTTGACAATGCTCAGTAGTCTTTGATGACTATGGTCTGTCAATGACCCTGTTTTACCCTTGTGAACCATCATGTGAACCATAATTTTATTAGCCATTACCTAACCATAGATGAACCATTGCCTTAAGCAAAACATTAGCCATGACAACAATCACTCTGAATTCTCAATCAATCATGAACTGGTACATGAAAATTAACTGGCAATTCATTAGTCATGTTTTAACTGGCTGATGATTATGACCGCTCCCAAAAAAGACTCATGAACTAGAAGCTATCATCCTGTGGTATTGTTGACTACAAAAAAATCATCTTGAGACCACCAAGCAAAAAGTATTGGTGGTAATTATCCGCCAGATTGACCACGATTCACCATCATACTTGACCATAAATTGACCAAATTTAGATAATTAACCATTAAATCACTCGCCAAATTGTGAATCACCATTTTCTGGTTAGTCAAGACCTAGTCAATATTGACCCTGATTCACCATTCTTAACGGACCATCATTGAAATCAACAACCACTCAACCATCATTGAGTTGAAACCCACCATCAAAATAGCTGTTGGAATTAATTCTGTTGCTTTTAAAGGGTGACACACACATAACTTGCTTGAGAAACGAACCCCACTTGGATGATCATCCCTTTTAGCAATTGGCTAGTAACCCTGGTGAGTAACTCCCCTGAAAGATTGTTACTAAACACAAAATGGGATGGTCATCCAAGTAGTTCTCGGTTCTTGACCCATTCATTGACTAACCATTGATTGATAGTTCTCCATTCATTCACTGCCCATTCCTAACCAGAATTACCCAAATAGTTACCCAGTAGTTCCCCCATAGTTCTCCAAAAGTTGCTCAATAGTTTCTACTTGCAAAAATTATGCATTTCTAATCATATAGTTGCATTTAGTTATTGAACATAGTCACCCAATAGTTACCCCATAATTACTCATTTCTTGACCAGCCATTAATTGATACTTAACACCATTGATTAACTAACCATTGTTAACCATTTGGTCAGGAAGTAACCATTGATACCCATACTTACCCAATGGTTCAGTGACTAACGAAACTAAGCGATTGTTCATAACTAACCATAGTTTTTTAATCACAATAGTTAAAAACCATAGGTTATTAACCATAATCCGACAGTTACTTCAACACCATCATGGTTCATAACTATGATTAAGTGACTAATGACACTAATCAATACTTAATCATTATTCCTAACCATACTCATAGTTATTGACAGCATGCCTACAAATACTCCATAAACTAATTAACGATTCTGGTTAATCACTTACTTAACCATGGTTAATTACGTTATTAAACCAATCACCCATCAACTATTGATAGTTGATCATTAACCAACCATTGACTAACCATTGTTAGCCAGTAGTAACTAATCAAAATAAACCGTTATGGTTTATAGTTACCTCGTAGTTATTAACCATAGTAATTAACCATAGTAACTAAACCATTAAGTAACCAATCATAGTTACTAACCACTTAATCCACCAGTTACTGACTCACCGAATAGTTACTAACTATAGTCATTAACCACACTTAATCCACTGATCCACTAGCTACTTACTCATTGTTAACCAATAGTAACTAATCAAAATGAACCATTATGGCTTATAGTTGATCCACTAGGTAATCCACTAACCATAGTTAATCCACTAGTTACCTACTACCAATTAAGTTGTTAACCAACTAGCCATCTTACAGTTGCTAACCATAGTTACTAACCAGACTTAATGCACTAGTTACTTAGTAATCTTATAGTCACTAACCAAAGTTACTAACATTTACTAACCATAGTCACTCACCATAGTCACAAACCAAGCTCTTAACCACCACCATGGTTAAAGTTTCTAACCATAGCTGATCCACTGATCCAACCATACTTAATCCACTAGTTACCTACTACTAATTAACCATTGTTATTAACCAAAATTATAACACTCAAGTTATAAATTATAACACTCAAGTTATAACACTTAACAGTTATATAGCCATCTTATAGTCACTAACCACAGTTATTAACCATAATTAGTTCATCCCCCAGTTCCCTACTACTAACTTGTTAACCAACTAGCCATCTTACAGTTTCTAACCAAAGTCATTAACCATAGTTACTAACCATAGTTACTATATAACCAGAATAGTAATAATAATCCACTAGTTCCCCTACTACTTAACCCCCAGGCTTCATCACTTCACCCTTCGTCCTCCACCTTCGTCCTCACCTCCACGGCATCGAAGCCCTCGCCGTGGCGCGCGGCGTAGCTGTGGGGCCGCACCGTGACGTTCCAGTCACGGCCGTAGACGCGGTCCAGGTAGGCGCCCGCACCGCCAGGCACCTGGGGACGCCCGGTTGGATCTGAGGCATGGCCTGGGGGTTAACCGTGGCTTACTATGGGTTAACTGATTTAACTGGTTATGAAAACAAATATTATCTGGGTTTATCTATGGGTGAACTATGTCCATAACTGGTTAACCGTGGGTTTATCTATGGGTGAACTGGTGATAAGCTGATGAATAACCAGGGTAACTATGGGTTATCTATGGGTTAACTATGGGTAAACTGATCAATAAGCTGGGTAACTATTGGTCAACTGATTTAACTGGTTATGAAAACAAGTATTGTCTGGGTTAGCTGGGTAACTATTGGTTAACTATGGGTGAACTATGTTAACTATGGCTGATCTGATCAATAACCTGGGTTTATTCGAAAAAAAAACGTCATTTTTTTGTTCGATTGTTTTTCAAATTTTTGTTCGAATAAACTATGGGTTAACTATCATAACCAGTTATGGTCAACTGTGGGTTGACTATGTTAACTATGGCTGATTTGATCAATAACCTGGGTAACTTTGGGTGAACTATGTCCATAACTAGGGTTACCATGGTTAACTATGGGTAACCTAAAGGCTTACCTATGGATAACTATGGGTTAACTTTGGGTGAACTATGGGCGAACTATCATAACCAGTTGTGGGTAACTATGGTTAGCATGGTAACTATGGGTTCACTATCAAAACCATAGTTATCTGATCAACCTGGGTAACTACGGGTTAACTATAGGTAACTAACCTGATCAATAGTTAATAACCTGGAGAACTATGGGCAACTTGATAACCCTGGTTGATCACTGATCTGATCAAGAACCTGGGTAAGTATGGGTGAACTATGTCCAGAACTGAGTCACTTTAGGTTAACTGGTTATGAAAACATGGTAACTATAGGGTTAACCATGGTGACGACCAGGGTTATCTGGCCATGATGCTTATCTGATCAACCTGGGTAACCAGGATTCCGTCCATAACCGAGTAACAATCTGGTGATTTGGTGATCTGACAAATAATTATGAAAACAAGAATCATCTGGATTGTCTCAGTAACTATGGGTTAACTGGTGATCTGGTTATATCTGACTGGGTGAACTACAGATGGGTAACCAAGTGATCTGACTGAGTAACATTTATTGACAACCCATCTCGTGATTTGGTTGTCAAAAGAAATTTAAGTAAAGTTCTATATTTACAAGGTGGGCCCCCTAGTAATATTGATCACTATTGATCACGATTGACTATTGATCACTATTGATCACTATTGATCACTATTGATCACTATTGATCACTATTGATTTAATTATTCATTATGCACCATGAGCACGATGAATCTTGGCTTGTAAGCCATCTCAAATCCATCTATGTTACATCTACCATAAGCAGTAGTTACTCGATTCATAAACCAACTTAGCCATCTTGCGGGTCCTACGTTATAGCCATTGTTTGCAGTTCATCAAGCTCAAACAATATCAAGCATGATGAATAAACATTATTGATTGCTGAATATAACCATTATGAACCATTATCATTCATCGTCAACCAGCTTCTCATCCAGTTTGTTTTAAATCATGACTAAGTAACTTATTGGCTGTCATCAACCGGCTTGATGCTCACTACGCAAATCAGCTTATCAAGCAATCTTTGAACATCATCATTTACCATCATTGATCAGCTCATTGAACGGTCATTGACCAGCTCAATGACAACTATTAACCAGTGTTGCTAAATGTTCTTAATCACTAACTAGCACCCATGGTCATCACTCAAATAGTAATTGTCAATAATTGGCAGTAGCAGTATGATTAACAATTACCACCAAATTGATAAGCTACTGGAGGTTACTATTCAGCTTATCCATCAACGGTTTTCAACCTGCATAATTGTTTCTCAAAATAGGGGACCCCCAGCCATCATCCAGCTTATTCACCATTTACAGTAGTAAACCAACAACATAGCTGATAACCCCCAGCAGTGGTTACTATCCCCTTTGTTAATCACCATCAAAAACCATTGACAAACCATTAGTGGCCAGTACAAACCATTACGACTCGAGACCACCCATCACTTTGGGGGTTCCCCATGCCTGGGGCAGACCCCCCCTACGTTAGCTACCACCCATGGTCAACCACCCTTGGGTGATCATCCTTCCTGGCCTTGGCTTTGGTGAGACCGAAGGGAACTTCGTCAAAGTGCGCCAGTTCGGATCCTGTTCAACGCCGGGATCCGGCAAGCGGTAAGGCGGTAAGGCGGTGATGCGGTGAATGCTTCGTGGTTCAGGATGTTCATGACGGTTAACTATCGGGTAACCAACAACTGTGGATTGTCTATGGTTAACTATGGAATTTATATGCTAACTATGTTCATTACTGGACCTTAATTTACAGCAGAACATGTTATTAACATTGTCATGGTTGATGATGACATCCACATTTGACCATACACATCATTAAAAAATATCAACCAGCACGAATCACCATAGCATATGCAATGACCCACCATTACAAGCCATCGACTAAAGGTTGGTATTTATTGGTATTTGAGGTATTTGTAGGTACCAATAAATTTAACTGCATCACTAATTGCCTTTTGTATACACGAAAGTGTTGCTATCTACTGGTATTTTGTATATTCATGAACAATTGCTATTGTTGGTTATTGTCGCCTCAATTCACCATTGTTGACCACCAATGACCATTAATGACCATTCATTTTCACCAACCAATCGCAACTTCTTTTCAAACATCATGATTAAGCACATTGACTCACCATTTTATACCAAGCTATCAATATTCACCACGCGATGAACCATCCATGAACCATCTGTTACTTGGATGTCCCCACTTAGTATGTAATTATCAACTAAGTATGATTCAACGGGTTGGTTCAGCCACTTTGCAGGATCTATGACCATGGCAACATCCCGGTTGTATCGGCATTGCACATCGCCAAGCTGCGAGTCCAGTACTGCTGACAGCTCACGGCGTTGCAATGAAAGACGTCGTTGGAGATGTAGTACAAATGCGAGCGGTCACCCTGCCACGGACTTGGAGGCGCCAGGGGATATCAAGGGGATATAACCATCGACTTATGCAGCCTCTAAGGTGGCTATGACCTCTATGGTGGTCATCCCATGGTTATGAAGCCTATGTCCCGTGCCTCAACCAACCCCGTTACCAAGCATGGCATGACCCGTGGTTAGTTGCAGCCTATGTCTGGTGGCCCGTTACGAACCATGGGAAGGTACCAGTGCAATGGACAGATCAAAGAGCTAACGCCTACATTGGAGGTGACCCCCTTGGTGAATGTGTGGCTGTGTGTCTGTATCTGTTTGGTGGTTGAAGCACCCCGTCATGACAAATATGCGCCAGTCAACCAACCAACCATTTGGGAAGACTAAGAGAAATAACAAATCTTTGAAACCACCAGCCAGCTAACTACCAACCATTCCATGTCGTTTGGGCTTCCGACATCCAGATATGGCTGTGGGTCAGTTCACCCCGTACCCCTGGTTCCCCTATCATTAACCATTGTTTTCCCTTTAAAATCGTTGGTTATCATACCCCATTATTGGTTGATTAACATTGACCCATAGCCATATTCTTAACCATTAATCGCTTCCTACTACTACTAAACCCCCCCTAATACAAAAAACCACCTTGGGGTTGCACTTCTGTTTTTTTTTGGTTCTGGCCATTTGTATTTTTAATTGTAACAATTGAAAAGTAAAAGGAAGACAACATTCCCCAAGCAACGGTTTTCCCCCCTATTATTAAAAACCTCTAGCTCAGGGGATGTTTAATACCGGGTAGTTCAGAAAAAACAGCCATCCGAGATGAACCACCGCTAAGACAATGGCAACCCCTTGCACCCCGATGTCAATGTTGACGGTAAGGCTGCCCGCAGTAAGAGCAGAAATGGCTGTTTTTTTTGAACGCCGCCAGCGACCCAAAAATTCCACCAACATTGAGAAAGGGGGAACGGGGGTTTAACAACTTTCACATGTGTTTTTGAAGGATGGCTGTTTTTTATGAACTACCCGGTATTAGGGTCCTAAACACCCAAGTGGTTTTTATCATTAGGGTCCTAAATTTAATACTAGGGTCCCCTTCGTGCAGTTGGTTTTTGCAATTTTTGAAATAGGTTTTTTAAAACAAATAATAAGACAACCATTAAACGCCAAAATGTTTTTTATCATAGCATTAGGGTCCTAAATTTGATATTAGGGTCCCCTTTGTGCAGTTGGTCTTTGCATTTCTTGAAAAAGGTTTTTTAAAAAAAATAAGGCAACCATTAAACGCCAAAATGGTTTTTATCATTAGGGTCCTAAATTTGATACTAGGGTCCCCTTCGTGCAGTTGGTTTTTGCAATTTTTGAAATAGGTTTTTTAAAACAAATAATAAGACAACCATTAAACGCCAAAATGTTTTTTATCATAGCATTAGGGTCCTAAATTTGATATTAGGGTCCCCTTTGTGCAGTTGGTCTTTGCATTTCTTGAAAAAGGTTTTTTAAAAAAAATAAGGCAACCATTAAACGCCAAAATGGTTTTTATCATTAGGGTCCTAAATTTGATATTAGGGTCCCCTTTGTGCAGTTGGTCTTTGCATTTCTTGAAAAAGGTTTTTTAAAAAAAATAAGGCAACCATTAAACGCCAAAAATGGTTTTTATCAGTAGGGTCCTAAATTTGATATTAGGGTCCCCTTCGTGCAGTTGGTTTTTGCAATTTTTGAAATAGGTTTAAAAACAGAATTTAATAAGACAACCATTAAACGCCAAAATGGTTTTTATCATTAGGGTCCTAAATCTAATATTAGGGTCCCCTAATATTAAATCCCCCCTAATATAAAAAAAAACCTGGGGTGCTTAGTATTTGGGGAGGGGAGGGGGAGGGTTTAGTAATAGGGGAAAAGATTATTAACCATTGTTATCCCCTATGTTTGACCATTATCCACCATTAATCAACCATTATTCCTGGTTAATATTGAGCCATGGCCATGTCATAAACCATTATTAACCATTGTTGTCCCCTATGTTTGACCATTATCCACCATTAATCAACCATTATTCCTGGTTAAAGATTGACCCATAGCCATATGTTCTGGAAGGATGTGGACAAATCGAAAGCACTCGATTTGTACCTCCGGAGTTTGCAGCACATAGATGTCCAGCGCTGGCGTTCCCACCCGCTGTTGTGGCAACCACCATGACTGATCCTGGGCGCGGCACCCCTGCGGCAAATTGGTACGCACACCTGCCCGAAACATGTCGGACGCCAGGATGTGCGATGTAAGGGCGCCTGTGTGTATGCCCGTCTGCATTGACAAAGAAATGCCCCCTTGGTTTTATTGGCAAGCCAATCCACAACCTGCTACCATCGGTGAGTTGTTTCCGTTCCACCCGCCACAGTTTGGGACACAAAGTGATGATACAGCCTGCTAGGGTCCACACAAAAATGATGGACGTTTATTTGATCAGGAAAAGCTGCTTGTTTGATCTCCTTTTTAGTGTCATTTTACCCTTGATCAAATAGAATCAACTATCAAAAACAAATACGATGAACTGTCTCATTGCACTTTGTAGCTTGTCATCAACATCTATCAACTAGCTCTTACCATAAACATTCCACTAGATATCTCATGTGGTGGGAAACCATGGGGAACCTATAGAGTTGGTCATCATAATCATCTACAGGATTTCCCCACCATTTGGCTGTGGGTCAGTTCACCCCGGACCCTGGTTCCCCTATCATTAGCCACTGTTTTCCCTATGATTTGTTTGGTCATGATAAGCTAATCATAATATTGCTGGTCCATAGCCATTTATTTGACCCATATGGCCGCCATAGCACTTGTTGACGGGTAATATCATACAATTATAAACCATTCTTGATGGTCAACTGCATGCCCCAGCTCGCCATTTTTGCATCTCCAATCAGGGCGGCTCCAGCGCCCAGACTCCACCAACTGCGCTTCCACGGCTTCCGCTTGCAAGGTCCCGCTGGGCCACCTCAGTTTGGACGCAAGGAGTCGGAGGTTTTTGTTCGTCGAGTTTTTTGGGGGTCGTTCTGCGGGTGAAACGATCGACATTTGGATGCGAAGATTTCTAGAGTCCTAGGGAATCCCAAAGTTACGGCTGGTTGATTGCTATAGATGGTGAAGATAATGGGATGATTTAGGGGTACAGTACCCATATTTAAAGAAACCACCATGCGGAGCATCACCCCTTTCTCCTTTGTTGTTTCAGCTTGATCGGGGTGAACTCCACCCACATCAAATGCTCACAGTTGCTGAGGATTCGTCCAGTCATAGCCGATGGAAAATCCCTGTTGGTGGGTTCACTGTACACTTGATCAGAATTTATTGCTAGGTCACTAAAGCTGGTCTCATGATTCCTTTCGGTGTTCGGGATCAACCACGATTACACCATCAACAAGAACGATGAACCATATTGTCTCGATATCGTTAGTATATCACTGCTATGACTGTTAGTCAACTATGAATTAACCATAGTCGACCTGTCTTTGAACATCAATCAATCAGCATAGATCACCATCATCAACAATTCCAGTAGTTGATCAGCAATGAACCATTGGTTAACCACGATCTAACCATAATCATTGACTGGTTGGTGGTTTCAACCGCTATGAACAAAATAGTCAACCAACCATTTGCTAATCAATACTAGGGAAAATGAAAAATGTTTGAAACCACAAACCAGTAGTTGTTTAATCAACATTGGTTGGGTTAGGGCAAGGATCTTGCTTAACAATCATTAACCACTATTAATGGGCTATAAATCACCACCATTGTTGGTCATCATCCCCTATTATCAACCCACTATGAATGGGTTATAACCCCTATAAAACCACCAACAAGATTAGACTATCTAATCACAATCATTGACTAATTCATCCCTATGGCTCTGAGCCAAGGGCCTCTGTTCCCTCGGCTGTTCACATCAATGACACGTCGCCAGTCGAGCTGGCTTGGGATGTTCATCCATGGACTTGAGATGAGAGTTGTTTTGTCTATTTATTTGATCATGATAAACAAAAGATTGATCATGATATACAAATTATTGAACTCGAGACTTAAGATCTATATTTTGTTTAATCAACCTTGTTTAAACAAAAAAGATTAACAAAAAATGCTAACAAAAGGTTGTTTTAACGACAAGTTGAGATGATTATCATTCCTTGTTGTTTAATCATGTTCCTTATTCAGACTTTTGATTAACCCGGCATTCACATGTGAATCATCAAGATGCGAATGATCAACCATCTTTGAATGTTCTCGTGATTGTCGCTTAATCAACAAAGAAATCGTAGACAAGGGTAGTTTTCCCAGGTATCTCTTCCATTGTTATTACCATGTTGAATATACTTCGTCAATATCAAACTTAAAAACAATGAACCTTTATCAATATCCTCGAAATCATCAACATTAACCTTTTGTATAAGTGAGTAGTATGGGTGTGTCTCAAGTCATAGCCCCAAATCATCCCATATTAATCATTGTTTATGAATAAACCAACCATTTTTTGGGTCCCCAAACTTTCAAAACATTAGTCAACCAACCATTTGTTTTTAAGGAAAATAACAATTGTTTCAAACACCAACCAGTAGTTGTTTAACCATCATTGTTGGTTGTCATTCCCTACTATTACCCATTATTAACCGTTACTTGGCGGCTTTTAGATCCCTTGCTAAAAGTTTAACGTTTAGTGGCTATATGGTAAATCAATCATATCCCAAAAAAGCTAACAAACTAAGTTCATAGCTGTCATAGCTGTAATCCACCCAGATTATGACAGCACTATCCATAACTAGCATCTAACCAACATCATCCATAATCATTAATATTAGCCGTTGAATCATCAACCATGCTTGAACATTACCATGATTTTTGTTGCTTTATTCATCAATATTAACTTTCAAAACAACATCATCCATAACCTTTCTTAATATCATCATCACCATTAAAAAAATAACCTTTTTGTTGTATATAATTGATTAATTATTGATAATGATAAAATCAACCTATGAATTCTCAACATGCTTGAAAAAATATCATGTTTGCTGTTCATTAAAATCATGATCAACCTCCAAAAACACATCATCCTTACTATTGCCCATCATGAATCATTAACATTGTCCATAGCTAACCTCTAAAAACACATGATCCACAACTAACATCTAAACCATTATAACAACATGATAACAACATTATCCACTTATAATTATGAACCATATGACAACATTATCCACCATTATAACAACCATATACCATTATAACAACATATACCTATTATAAGTATCAACCTTTATCATCCACAACCATGGCGATCACAGCTACACCGAGCTGCACTTTGAAGCACCGGCCCCGTGGGTCATAGCTCAGCTCGTAGCCGTTCCGGCTCAGGGCGGCCTGAGCCAAGCAACGATGCGGCTCAGTGTGAAAGGTTTGATGGATAATTAATTAACAATAACCATAGTTGATGATTATGAAGCCCCAAACTGGTTGATAGCAATGTTAATTAACAATAACCAAACTGGTTATTAATAACCAATTATTAATTAACAACAACCATAGTTGATAATTGATAACCATAGTTGATGATTGATGGTTTGTAGCAATATCAAGTATGGTTATCAATTATCAATATAACTATCAACTATGGCTAATGGTTGATAATTACATATAATTAATAACCATGGTTGATAGTTGATAGTTGATAACCATGAGAACTATCGGAGTGATGTAGTGAACCGCTAGCTATAATGGTTATGTAGGAGGCCGCTCCCTACCCTTCCAGTTACCTCTATAGTAGGTAACCAGCTGGTTTCTACCATTGCTGTTTGGGGTCAGCTACCTGTTGTAGTGGTAATTGGAACGGTAGGTGCTAGTCAATAGAAAATTATGTATAGTTGATAATTGATAGTTGATAGTTGATAGATAAACGATAGTCAGAGTTTGTGAATAGTCAATAGACTATTCACTAACCATCCTGGAGTAGATAGAATATCGAAAAAATTCTCACCAATTCGAAACAAACGGATTCCAACCAGCCATTGCTCCATCCTTCCAACGTCTGTATCCCCATGCTACCCCCGTCCCCAATGGTCCAACCAGCCATTGCTCCATCCCTTCGCGTCGCGTTCGCGTTGCCGTCGCCTTCATCCGGAGGCTCTGCAGCCGCTCCACGTCCTTCTCCCAGATGTCCATCTCGCAGTCGTCCGCATGGCGCGACAGGCCCTGGTCCCGCAGCGCGCCGATCATCGTGCCGTGGCTCCTGGGGCCACCGGGGGGTCCTTGGGGGTACCTGGGGCTCCGTGGCGAGGGAAGTTAGGAGCCCTGGTTGAGGGTTGAATGGATAACAAGCAGTAGCTGGAAGGGGATAGTAGATGGACTGGATACTTCAAGTGACTATCAAATCCTATAGTTGAAGGTGCCCAAGCTTGTGAAGGGCTGATTCACAAGGTAGTCACTCTCGGTAGAACAAGCAGTAACAAGCAGTATTGAGAGTGACCACCGGCTGTGAATCCCCAGTTAAAGGCGCTGACCCCCCCAAGAGAGGTCATCGCTGATGCACAGCCCCCGCCTTGCGGAAGGGAGATCCACAATGGCCATGACCAAGATAGCAAAGCACCGGCTGTGAAGGAAACCGCTCTACTCAAATAAACATTCCTCATAAGTCCTAAAACTGTTGTTTCGACATGGTGTGTTTCATGTGTGTTTTGAATTGTTGATATCGAAGCACCAGCTTTATGATACCTGACTGGAATATCAATTATGGATAGATCTTCCACTTTTCCCGCACGCACACAGAGAAATGACCAATTCCTTCAGGCGAGATTCGCCCACCATTGCACCCGCATGGCGTCCAGAAGGCTGCCCACAACGTGAAACATTCCTCAGTGCCACCATGCTGTCAGAAGGTGAGCTGCGGTCTCCAAATCTGTGGCTACCACGAGAATCGTGTTTTCCCACGGTTTTCCTATTGAAACAGCACATTGTTTTGGGTCGAGGTACCCTCTGTCATTGTGGGTTGCATCACACTTCGCAGCGCTTGCCGTGACTTGCTACCCGCAGGTTGAATCATTCTTGACCGGGAATGGTCAATCGGAGCACCCAAGAAAAAACATGGTCCCTATGCTTCCAGTCACCATTATAGCAAGTAAGCAGCTGGTTTCCTGGAGGCTTGGCAACCTACTGTATAGTATAGGATTATGTAGGTAGCTGGAGCATAGGGGTGGTTTGCTCGGATGCCACTGTAGAATTTCAGGATACGACCAGCGCATGATGCCTATCCCCTCCCGCAACCATACTTCATCCCTCACTGCCATTCACTGCCCCAATTGGGTTTCATTTGGTAGTTTCTTAAAATGGGGGTACCCCAAAAATGGTTGGTTTACTACTATGAATGCTTAATATCGGATGATTTAGGGGACCCCTATTTTGAGAAACACCCATTTGGGCTCAATCTTCAGGAGAAAGAAAGGCAGCCATGTCAACTTGCTTCGGTGACAAAGCTTCGATAAAACTCAAGAGCCATCTTTGGGGAAATCCTTTGCTTTCCCGCTTCGACAAAATGTTCTTCGAAAGTCTCTTCCTGCGATGCAAATGTGGGAACAAAAGGCAAAACAACCACTGTTGACGCGCGGACTCGGTCAGTGTCAATCCCACAGCATATATACATCATATACAGTGAGAAAACAACCATGGTTCAAAACTCTCTTTGTGCGACTCCCGAAGCACCCCATACACACATCAACAACATCAAGCAGTGTCCGTCTTCCAAACTATGCAGGAACCTTCCTACCCGCACGGCATCCAAGGCAGTTGGTCACCGGTCTATGGGCAGCACTTGGTGACTGGTCCTACTGACAGGTTGGCGGCTCGTCCAGCCCTGCTCGACACTTGGAAGCAACATGTCTTGAGAGACACCCTTTGGAACTGGCCAGGCTTCGTACTTATCTAGCCCTACCCATCCAGTTACCTCTACAGTACACTTCCAGTTACCATTATTTCATATCAGGTAACTGACCCCAAACAGCAAGAGTAGGAACCGGCTGGTTACCCCGTATAGAGTTAAGTGGAAGGGTAGGAGTAGGTAACCAGCTGGTTTCCACCACTGTTGGAACGGCGGGTCCTGCTCCTCCTCGTCACTTTGGACGAGGTCATTCTCCAAACGAGAACGCCCGCTGAGACGATGTAAGAAGTCAAAGATCGGCCACTGCGCTGTGGCATACAACACCAGGCCCAACGATTCCTGCCGTTGATGCTGTGGGTCAGAGGCCTCCCCCAGCAAATATCCAGCATATGACCAGAATAGTTTGGGATGGTGGATAATGACCCATGTGTACAGTGATTAATTAATCATTGCTAATCATGATCAATTGTGGACGACACATTGTCAATATAGTGGTCAGCATGCCCATTTTGGTAATTGAAAAAAACTATACCGGTTATACATCTTGGACACTTCGTAGTCGAAACAACCAACCGAACATTGACATGACATCACCAGCATATACAAACGACTTCAAAGGCCCATAAACGAAACCCCAATTGTTTTGAAGGATTCGTAATCATTGATTATCATGGAAATAATGGATGAGTGCACCCGTTTCAGTCTGCCTGTCACAACCAACCAACACGGGGCTCGACACTGCCCAAAGAATCTTGGAAAGTATTTATATCATCATTGTTGAGGTCTCCCAACTGAAAATTACAACCCCCTGATGGTGGACTGATGGTTTGGGCTTCCGACATCTCTCTCTCTCTCTTTCTTTCATGTTGTCTGAAACGAGTACCGGATCACACATGAAATGCCACAAAACATGATGGCTCCCCAAAAAAATCCATCAGATAAAAGAACACCCAGGTTACCGATGAATTCTCCATGACATGCTGGCATCGCAGCCTGCCGTCCCTGCCCCACGTCCTGGTGGAAGGTGCGGAAGTGACGCTCAGCCACTTCCTAAAGGCGGCGAGGAAGGTCCGATCCCCACCGGTCACCTGTCGCTGGTGGATGATTTGATGGTTGAAAATGGCTATGGGTCGATATTCATGAACCAACCAGGAAGGGGGGGATAACCACCAACAACAATAGGGAAAACAAGAGTTAATGATAGGGGGAACCAGGGGCACGGGGTTTTGACCCAATGCCAATGGTGGGAAATCGTTTATTAATATTGTATGAAAAATGTTGGTTCAAAATTAATAATATCGAAAAATTGTCTGGCTCATGGTTGACCCACCCCTATGAAAATATGCTTGTCAACCAACCATTTGTTAATACAATTGCGAAAAAAAGATGTTTAAACCCAGGTCATTAATGAACCTGATTGTTAATGTTGGATCAACCAACACCTCCACTTTGCCATAGTAAAAGCTGTATTTTGGGTACCAATGCTTCTGGATATCCTTAGAATCGGGGGGTATAACATGACTGGATAGTTGATCATAGTGATCATTCCCTTTACTCTGAGTGTACTTCTGATAGATCCAGCGATTGCTAAGTGTCGGTGACCATCCTTTGCTGTACTATTTCGCCGCCAATAACCGTTGTGAACCACTACTAATTGACCACATTATTCAGCATCATTCACCACTAGAAAAACGAATAACACGATGAACCATTCACTATAGCCACTAGTTGGAGGCAGCCCTCGCCAGCCCCACGACTTCACCAAAGCTTCAATGCTCGCTCGAGCTTTTGCAGTGGCCAAAAAGGCACAGGCTTTTCCTTGCGGCTGCGGGAACTGAAAGTATTGCACCTGTGTTTCTCGGAAGGGGGTACCCCTAAGTCATCCAATATCAATCTTAATGATACAGAAACCACCATATGTTCTATCATAGTTAAGTGGGCTTATTGCCATGGAGCGCACCAAGCTTTTGATTGTTCATCTACATGAACTTACCCTACTATCGGTGGAAGCCAACAGCTACCCAACTTGTGAACCGCCCCCAAGGCCGTTTGGCCATGTCTATACTTCCAACCACCTAAAAAATAATCACAACCAGGAGTAGTTTGGACCTATACTAGTTCCATATCATCTGACCTTTGCTACCATCAACCACGAACCATCAAACATTTCCAGTCAATGCTAAGCTTCATCAACACGTCACCTATACATGAACACCCTCTCAACTACCTGCAGCGGGCGCCCAAGTTGCTGAAAGTCTTCTCTCTGCTGGCGTCCCAGTGCATCATTGCCTCACCCTGCCAGGGGTCAAGGCAGGAGCCAGCGATCTGTGGAAGTTGCCATCTGGGTTTGTCCAAGGTCATGGTGTACACCTACAGTTGGTTGGTTTCCCTACTAGCACTGGCTATGAACTTGGATGGTGATTGTAGGTACCGCTATTGTGGACACGGCCATCATCAACGACTGGTTGGTGATGCTGAAGCAACAATGGTTGGATGACCATTCCACGCCGCTACCAGGTGATAAGCCCAGTTTTCCATGGGATAATCCTACTCCTTACCATGCAGATCCCTCCGGTTACAACCAGGGATAGCTACTTTTCGTGGGATGAGCATCCTGGAATTTTCCCAAATCAGAGCCATGATAAGATGGGTTCTTGAAGCTGGCAGTTCGTTGACCCTCAAAGTACAAACAGCGAGTCTGTACTAGCGCTGACAGCTGCCACTAATGAGGTCACAAATGAGTTCACCACATAATTTGCATTAACTTACTTTCTACCAGAAATCAGCCATATTGCACATGAAGAAGGTCACAACATTGATCCACGAACCATACGACTGTCCCTCTCCGCTTTCCTGCCTGCACTTTCAGGTGATAGCCATGGGAAATGACAGAGCTCTCGTGACCTTCGGAAGGAAGACTTTGGGAGGCCCAAGCTTGCAATAGCAGCGGCTGAAGGAAAAACATGAAACGGCCAACTTTGTCATGTTCACCGCAAATTTTGTCCAATTTCAATCTACAAAAACGGGTGTTTCACCATGGTACATGGAAATAACACCATTGAAATGGAAAAAATGACCCAAATTTTCATGCTCTTCCATCCCAAGCTTTCCTTAACGATCATCGCTAGGAGTGGTTCTCGCAGTGGTCTCCCCAGGGCCTGGTGATGCTGGGGGAAGGCCAAGCACGTGCAACAGGTGTGCGCGGTACCTCCAACGGTCGGTCGTCATCCATGTGATGATTTTTGTTGGTGATTGGATGATGGTTGGTTCATGGATCATGATAATGCTTAACTATGCGGGATAAGAACCAACAGTTGGGTTCTATATTTGATGATAATTGATGGTAATGATGGTAATGATGGTATGTAATGATGGAGATGATGGGGATGTCTGTGTCCTCTGAGCCTGATCTCTTGCCACGCAAAGAAACTCTGCCATCCATGATGCCTTTGGGCGTTGATCAAAGCCCACATGCGGTGGGGACCTCGGCCACCATGAATTCCAAAGATCCCTCTGTATCCACTTGTCAACATCCGAGTAAGCCAGTAAAACCCAACCAAAGAAATGGATTCATCACAACATGATTGCCCAATACATATCCATATATACATACTGACATCATAAGCTGATTGCCCATCCTCATCCAGCCAGCTACCACCAGAAATTGTCACTGATGTATCCCCCGAACAGCTGATAGATCCATGTCCTAACAACTTCACTCACCAACAAAAAGTCATCCTCATCCTCATCATCATCATCCCCATCTCATCATGTTTATCCTCATCTCGTCACATTCATCCTCATCTCGTCATCCTCCTCCTCCTCCTCCTCATCCTCATCCTCATCCTCATCCTCATCCTCATCCTCATCCTCATCATCATCATCATCATCATCATTATCATCATCATCATCATCATCATCATCATCATCATCATCATCATCCTCATCCTCATCCTCATCCTCATCCTCATCCTCATCCTCCTCATCATCATCTTTAATAACAATAACCCTAACATTCCCTGGTATCATTGGTTATCATCCCCTTTAGCCAACCATTAATGAACCAATCCACTGCACCGCCTCAGCCGCTGCCCTGCAGCCGCGCACGGATCCGCGTCGGGTGTGAACTCCGGCAGCTCGGTCAAGCGCCGGGAGAGGGCGCTCATGGCGCCGAAGAAGGGCAGTGACCAACAGCTTTGGTTCGTCAGCATCCTGGGAGCGACATGGCGACCAACTTGTGGCGACTTATTGGGCCCACTCTCTTAACCAGCCCCTGTACAAGGGGTTCACCTATTCATAGGGGTTGACAAGGGGTTTACCTATTTACCTATTAACCTATGAATAGGGGTTCAGCTACACTCTTCACCAGCCTTTGCAAGGGGTTCACCGATTAATAGGGGTTAAAAAAGGGGGCTAACATGGGGATCCGTGGTGCCCAAAATGCTGGAGGTGTCATGGTCCGATCGGTTTTCCAGTTTGGGAGGCCCAAAAATGTTTGGTTTAGTAATAGTCAATAACCAACTCAATGATGGTTTCTCAAAAAATAAGGAACCCCAAAGCTATAATTGTCTTTTCACTTTTAATGATCAGTACAGGATGATTTGTGGGTACCCCTATTTTGAGAAACCTTCAACATGGTGGTGGATGAGTAGGTTAAGTTCAGTAACCATACCTCCTAAGTATATGGGATTGGGTTTTAACCAACCATCCGAAGAGAAATGATGGTAGTGTGAACATTTCTTTGCAGGGGCACGAACAAACCCAGGACCATATTCGACCAGGTGACTGGATACACTTAGAAGGTGAGCCCCTAAACGTTTGCTAAGTTGCTTTATGACTCGGGTAACTGCCAGTCATGGTATAACTACAGTTGAAAATGCTTCTTGACCAACGTATTACCAGGGGGCTATAGCTTATTGCAGTGGCTTAAGAATCATAATTCACCTTTTGTAACCAGTAACCACCATCAATTGTTATTAACCATTGGTTGAAACAATTAAGTGGCTTCTGAACCACCTTCCCTCCGTCCACCACCGACGCCCCGCGCCGCCGCGGCGGCAACCAAGGGTCGTATACCACGACACGCGCAGCGTCGACAAGACGCGCTGCCGCTGCAGCAGGGGATGCTTCAACTCGTTGCCCAACGCGCTGCGCAGTTCTTCGGGCGAAGCGAAGACCAAGGAGATCAAGTCCTTGGTGGCCAAAGGTGGGCGCAACCACCAGCAGGTCCCCATGAGCCCCTACAAGGTGGGCCCCTGGCAGTTGTAAGTTGGCTTATAACCCCTATCACTGGTAGTTAACCCCAGTTGAGGTACTTACAAACCAACTTATAAGTGGTTGGGGGCCCACCTTGTAGAACCAATCAACCTATATACTCAACCAACCATTCACCATCACTAGCCATCTTACAAGGTGGGGCTCTCAGTTGATAGCGGTTTGTTGAACATAAGGGAACTACTAGGCAAATAACTATAGTCAAATAGCTAATAAATGGGTGTTTCTCAAAATAGGGGTACCCAAAAATGGTTGGTTTATTACTATAAATGACTATTTAGGGATGATTGGGGGGTTCCCCGATTCTGAGAAACCCCAATGGCTAACTAGGGTAGAGAAAAAGCTCAACCACTGACAGGTGGGACCCTGCCAAACCACTGGCAGGACCCAGGTGGGCACCTAAAAAAGCTAGGCGACATGGATGTCACCCACAAAAAGGGTGGATTCGGGGGGCCAGTGGCAGTGAGTAAGGATGATGATCTTTGGTTAACAACGTTCATCATCCTTAGTTACTGCCATTGGTATTAATGATGATGAATTTATACCTGCCATTACTCAATTAATCATGGCAAAAGGTTCGATAATGACATAAGTGAATTCTCAAAATGGGAGACCCCTCATATCACCCATTGATAATCAAAAAAAATAGGAATGATACGGGGGACCCCTATCAACGAAAAAGCCACATCCCAAACGAGCACGCAATTAAATTGAGAAGTCGTTCTGTGTTTCCTCCATTACGATACATGAAATTGAGAGTGACTAATTATACTCAACATACTGAAGCTATAGCATAGTTAGTTTGAATAACTTATATACTTAATATATACTTATACTAAAATATGGCTTGTTAGCCAACTTGTAACTACAGGGTCCCGGTCCCTTGAAGGAACAGAAAACAGATCCGACAACAACGCATCGACTGAGACGGTTTTTACCAAGTCGCGGCCAGAACAAAGACGTACTTCAGCGTGTACCTGAGCCATTGTGACAACTGGGTCAACCATTGTGGTTCCAGTTGCCATGAAAATAAAACGAAAACTTACCTTGGTTATAAACATGGGCGAAGGTGAAGGTGAAGGAGTTCATGTTTACCCCGGATGAAGCGAACCACCCCTGGTTGTTTGATAGGGGGTATCCGCCAGTTCAGCCGACTGGTTTCCCATTTGAATGGAGCTCCCCCAAAATGACAAAGGAGTTTGCTTCCAGTCACCAGGAAATGATCATAAGTTGAATACTTCATTGCTGGTTTATCATTAGCCATCCATATTGTACAGTAAGTCGTCCTAATGAAAAACAACATAATCATAATTGATAAATTAGGGGTCAGCCTATCATATCACAGGAAGAGATAATTATATGAGGAACTGACCATCATAACTGGTGGACCCTACGTCCAATCAACTTGACCCAAAATCAAAGCAACCCTTCATAACCCTTATTAACAAGGTATTAACCAGTTATTAACCCACTCTTAACCCATTATTGTATAATCCGTTATTGATCCATTGTGAACCATTATGAACCATTATGAACCATCATCAACCAGCCATTATACGGGTGTTTCCCCAAATAGGGGTACCCCCAAATCATCCATTATTAACTATAGTAATAAACCAGCCATTTTTGGGGCTCCCTATTTTGAGAAACCACCATACGGCCAGGAATCATAACCATCCATCCCTCAACCATCATCAACCATCATCACCCAGCCATTTTTAATGGCCAGGAATCATTTCTATAGTAATAAGCCAGCCATTTTTGGTCATCAACCAGCCATTTCTAATGGCCAGGATCATCATAACCATCCCCAATCTCGCGCCACTTCTTCCTCCAAGAAACTCCTCGATGGCCCATTCATCATCCTCCGTAAGCTCGTACAGCACCTCCCCCGTGTCGTCACGCAACACCTGCGGGGCTACCAGGCTACCAGGTGCCAGCGCTTCCAGCTACACAGCTACTGTAGTTCATAGCGTAACAAACAGACAACCGCCCTGAGCCGTTCTAAACCTTGAAAAAGGTAGGGCTTTAGCCTCCAAAATGTGGATTGTAACCTATAGCAAAGATGGTTTTGGGGGCTCATGGAGGATAATTAATAGTAATACTTTATCTACTCATCATATTATAATCTACTGATAAGTGCTTTCCGTGGCATGGGGGGCCCACCTCGAAGGTATATGTTCATTTCTGGGATGGGTACACCCGCACTCATGCGGGGATAACACAAGCCCTCATGCAGCGGAATACATAAACCTTGGATCATAAACGTTGGATACATTTGGCAACCCCACATACCATCCATAAATTGATATGTTGTCAGTAAACCAGCAAAACTTGGGGTACACCAAACAAACAACTCGAGAAATTGCCAGTTTTCCCAAAATTGCCCAGTTAATTCCCCACGAGTTAACTCATGAGCTTGTCCAAAAATGGTGAATCCCCGACGTCACTGTTGGTTTTCACTCTTAAAAATGCTTAGTACCACCATGGATAGTACCACCAGGGTTAGTACTCACTGTTTAGTCCACCAAGGTTAGTACCATGATTAGTACCCCCATGCTTAGTACCACCATGCTTAGTACATGTTAGTACCACCATGCGCCCATGGCCAGGTTCCCAGCAGTGGACACCGGGACGACTCCCAACAGCTCCCCAGGTGCCTTAACGTAGCCCGCGCGCATGACGCGATTCACCTTGTCCGCCACGTCGTGCATCAGCTGCAGCGCTGCCTGGGAGGGCATGGGGGGTTAAGGTGGGGCCCCCTGTTGATAGCGATTGGTTGGTTTACTGCTTCAAGCCTAGGGGAACTACAGCGGTAGATGTAACTATCTGGGTAACTACTAGGCAAATCGTAGATAGAACTAGCTGGTTGAATAGCTTTTCAACCAAGTTACAACTGAGGGCCCCACATTGGATGCTTATATCCCAGTGGCAAAACTGCACATCCAACTGGTCACCGGTGCAGGTTCTACAAGCCATAAGCCACCTCATAGTGTCCTTTACCAGGGATCACAGTCCCCAACCGACATCCAATGTCTGTTAGTCCTGATGGTCAGAATTGTATTGTTTCTTTTGGTGGTATAACAACTTCTTGTCTAGCAACTGGTTGTATTTTCTATACTAGTTACAAACTGACCAAGAAGACCACTAGCTTATTACCACTCACTTTTGGTTGGTTTCAATGGTATAACTGTTGGTTATAGTAGTTATAGCTCTCGGTGACCAAGGAGTACAAGCAAAATTCATGACAATCATCAACCATTCCCACGTGTAGTGATGATTTGTGATATTTAATGATGATAAGTAAGTGATGATGATGAATTTAGATTCCCGGTTAGATCCATATCAACAAGCAACTTATAGTGCTTAATCTCTGGGTTAAATTGACAACCGGAATAGACACGGATATATTGGTTGTAAACAACTTAGATGTCAAAACCAAAGTTATGCAGCCATTAGCTGGTTGATGAACCAAGATAGTAATTAATACTGCACGCTTGGGAATGGTGAGTAGATACAAATGTCAGATCCATCAAAGCAAACCATCCATATTTTGGATAAATCCCCGGCCACAAAACAACACAATAGTATGGGTAAGGGTATGTATGGATCAACCCTTCTTCCCTAGCATCAACGAACCCATGTGCGTCAAAGGCGTTTTCTGAACAAACCCTGGGCGCGCACTTGAAGGACCGAGCTGCAGAGAGATTCTCAAAGTCTAAGGATGCAAAGTCAACCTGGATTCGCAAGCCGCCATTTTTTGGCAGATATCAGATATGGTGGTATATAATGGTTAATAATAAGGTATGATCACCAACAATGATGGTAAAACGACCCTATGAATTGATGGTAAAACGACCCTATGAATTGATGGTTATATTGGGTTTGATCGGTTCTGATATCGTGATTTTTAGAGGATAATATCAAACAATTACTAATTATATACAAACAAAAGGGATACACTAACAATATTATGGTGGTTTCTCAAGCCAGTTTGGGGACCCCAAGCTATGAATGGTTTATTGCTATAACTGATTAATACTGGATGATTTTGGGGGGTCCCCTATTTTGAGAAGCCACCATAGTTACAATCAATTAGAAAAGGATGGTCAAATAGTTGATGGTTCCTACAAACTCGATAGATTGGAGTATGTGCCTGTTGGTCAAAACCCTCTACCCCTGGTTCCCCCCCATCATTAACCATTATATTCCATTGACAAATTGTTGCATTATTGTTGATTAGTATGAGCCGTAGCCTAATCGTATAACCTACCACTAGACACCACCAGTTGGTTCGCGACCATTCCGCTTACCAAGTTTCCAGCCCCCACAGACAATCATGGCTTCATGAGTTTCATGCTATTATTGGGTTTCCACCGCAGGAACACCAATTCGCCATGGATGGGGAAAACCTGTGGTTGTTGTGCCGCGATCGCTTCATCTACCAAAGGGCAGCCCCCAAATTCGATTGTACCGGTTATCGTCCTACAATCATCTCAAAGTAGGGAACACCTTTGAGTGGTGACTTGTCATCCTGACTTCGTTCTGAAGTAATTACATGCAATTCATTGCTATTGAATGCTACGTTGTTGGCTTCTTATCCATATCACAAACCGGGGAATGAGTATGCATTCACAAGTTTAGATAATTCTTATTTCTTCAACACCATGCTGAACCATCCTCAGTTCAACCGCTACCCACCAACCCACCATGAACACCTAACCATCATCACCATCACATACCACCACCACCACCACCACCACCACCACCACCACCCATCATCCATCATCCATCATCCATCATCCATCATCCATCATCCATCATCCATCATGCATCACCTTCATCCTTCACCCATCATCCTCACCTCCCACTGCCATCCCCATCAACCCAGTGACCGTTGGCCCAGCGAAGACCATCTCCAACTTACTCCGCGCGGAGCGCAGCATCTCGCCCGCATGCCATGGTGCTTCGCCTGCTGCGCTCCGCTGCAGCACGGCAGCTGCAGCAACTGCCCGGGGCAGCATGGCATGGCCGCCAGGGATGTACGGCTGCGTGTGGCGGATGTTGTCCACCAAGGGACTCTAGGGCCTTTGGAAGGTCATAGGTTGGTTCAAGTTTCGTCCTTGAATTCAGTTTGTCTTAGGAATTCTATATCACAAGTGGTGGTGAACTTGGGGAATTGGATCCTTAAATCTTTGGGTTCAAAACATCATACCCACGGTATGTTCACCAACGAACCGCTAACCTCGGTGAATATCGGATGGCTAACTGGCCAAGAATGGCTGCTGGTGGATCCGCTGATTTTCAGGTCTGGTGATGCTAGCGGTAAAGTGAGTGCTGAGGGCGGTGACAAATAACAGTGACATGGTGGTTTCTCAACATCTCAAAAAAGAAAGACCCAAAAAAATGGCGGATTTGTTGCTATGAGTCGTTAACATTGGATGATTTGGGGGTATTCTGAGAAACACCCATGATAACCAGCAGTAGTACATGGCATAATGTAAAACATGACTGCAATAGGTGATCACCATGAATATGCTGACAATGGTGATTACGATACTGGTGCTGAGCATGTCTGGAGCCAATGGCTGCAAGAATAGTGGTGAAACGGTGGATTCATGATTTTTTTGATATGCACCACTAATGTCAACCAAAACATGTTTCTTTTGCAGGTTGCACGAATACAACTTGATAGTAGAACCACACCCGTCTTGAAAGAAATGGGGGTGCGCCACACCGAAAACATGACACAATCTCACACGAAACCAGTGAAGCTCAAACTACCATTTGGTTAGTGGCCACTCCTGGAGTGTCATCCTCTCCCGTCAAAGGGATCCTCGTACCCACATTGAAGACCTTGAAATAGTTGTTGGCATCTCTATACATCATAGATGGGAAAAAATCATTTTGGATATGGAGAATTTCTACGACTATTTGAACATGATCCGGGAGGAGCATACTTATCATCTATAATCTATATGGCTGTGGGTCAATATTAACCATCAATATTAAGCAACTATAATAGGGAAAACAATGGTTAATGATGGGAACCAGGGGTACAGGGTTTTGACCCACACCCATATCATGCTTAATTAATTAGTATTAAAGCACTGTGATTGAGATTGATTTAGTAACACTCACGGATGTTAATGTGTCATAGCACCTATATTGCACTAGTATCATCTTAACGATTATGTAGTATTGCAATATGTATTGATCACATCTGCTGTTCAATGATAGTTGTTGATAACGATTCAATCGATGGCAATCACCTTTTGAAGAAGCATGAACCGGTCTAGTCTAGTCATCTGGTTCCCTCTTGGTGATAACCACCAACCACTGCCATAGCATAGACCGGTAGCCCCCATGGTCCCAGCTTAGCTGATCAAAGCCAGGCGCAACGAAAATGATGCGCAACCGTAGATTCTACAAAGGACCGAGCCTCTGGCAGTTAGATTCGTTGGGTCACCCCCTGTAACTGGCAGAAATCACCGCAGGTGAGTTCATGGCGCTGGCAGGCACCCACCATCTCACGCAATACATGGACTTACCAACGTAACAAGCAACCAACTCTGATGTTGCGGCCCCAACTGAATACGTAGCCCAGAAATGAATCACTGCTGGCTTTAGGGGTTTATTGAGTGATTGGTTGTCTTAACTAGCTGGTGAATCAACTACTATTATTTGGTTTTTTCTCGAAATAAGGGTACCCAAAATATCATCCAATATTAATCAGGTTTGGTACTACGCCAACCATTCGTGGGGGTCCCCTATGGCTTGAGAAAACCCCATTTGCTAATAATTATAATCATTTAAAAATTCTTCATTGCCCACTTTGGACTGCGATGACCAACCAACATTTAGCATCCACCATTGCTTCGAGGCTGCCTTCATCTGCCTTCATTGTCACAAAAAATGCGGCTGGTGGTTAGTTAATTTTGGTGGTAATTTGCTCTTCACTGAATCCATGAATAACTGGGCAGTCAATGAGCGAATCGTCAATTGGATTATTGATAAAGTAATGGTCACGAATAATCGACTGTATTAGCCTGTGGTCATTAAACATGGAAGCAGCATCAGAACATACATGGGCCTTCTGTGCATCATTCTGGAATGGCAATTTTCTAGCCTGCCATGATTGATTTCCAGCAGGTAATCACTTGTCAACTGTGAAAACATGTTGAGCCATTGGTTTCAACCTTGATCAACTCTCGATAACCTAACCAGGAACCACTGCCACTAGCCATAGTTAAGAAACAACCATCATCAGCCACTACCAAACATTCTGAGGTATCATTACAAATACGGACAGGAAACATGCCGAAGGGGCATCGCCGGCATCGCCCTAAAAGTCCTGCACATGCGTGTGCACACACCTACAAGCGGATGTCATAGATAGATAGACATGCCAATGTTGATTCATATCGGCAGTGTAAATAAACGCATATGTAATTATATAGCAATTAATTAAAAAACATGTAGTAAACATACCCATATTAATTAACATGGCAACGGCAACATGTTGGATTGATTCATACCGGTCGTTTATCTTTACAATATGCAACCAAATTTCCATATGTTTTCATTGAGTTTTGTAAGAAACCTCATGCGAAAGTGTCAGATTGGCCGTATCAACGTGAGCGCTACCAGCCTTTCGCAGCTGCCAGGCAGCACCAGCACCGCCGCCGAACTCGTCCTGTACTTCTGCAGAGCTGCCCGCGAATCATCGATGCGTTCCTTCAACACGCTGGTCCTGCGCTGCCAGGGAGGATCATCCCATGGCGCCGCAGTGAATGTAACCATGCTTAGTTTAGGATGTTTAGGTTTAGTTCAGCTACCCTGTACCACTCAAAACCTTGGCTATATCCCAGTTCTAAGCTCCTAAGAGGTGAACGTGACCATGGGGATTTTCCACCTATCTATCAATGATTCAACCAGAAGAAGGGCAGTTGCTAGGCCTGGTTACTAGCCTGTTTCGACCATGAGATGATCATCCAAGTAGAGCTGCTATGAGTTGATGCCAAGTGCTTACACTCTGCCAAACATCGGCCTGGTGGCATGGATAATCCACCACTTATAACACGACCTGTTGGATTGTCACTAACCATTGAGTAGGTTCAGGGGCGGTATAGCTATGTCCAGGGGTGGTCTAACTATCCTTCTCCTTCAGGGCCCCAAACGTTCCAAGCTGGTGTCAATTGAGTTTTGAAGCTTTCTACCCGAAGGATCCAGCCGTGCAGTGGGTATTGCGCCTGTAGCCCCTCGGTGGCTCTGGCGCCTTCCAAACGTGCCAGCACCCAAGGGTCGCAGTTGGCCACGCCGCATCCCCAGGCCCCAGTTCCCCAATCCGCAGTCCACCGGTCTCCAACCGGAAAGAGCTGCAGCAGCAAGGGCCTCCATCATCTGCAGCACAAGCTTGCCACCGTCCAAAGAGGTAAGCTC
>VSDK01022674.1:0-27510 GCA_009767595.1 Symbiodinium kawagutii
TCTGATAAAATCTAACAACCCTCACCTGACAGGTGGGGAAAAATGCCATATGACAACTTCGTCGTAAGACCTTTGGTTGGGGTTTGGCATCTCTTTTGGGAACTCCTGAAGTTTCGCTTGTTAACATTTATTAACCCTTTAACAGAGTTGTTTATCAAACTTGTTTGGCATCTAACTTTGATCACTTCAAACTCCTCGAGCTTCTGAGGTTTGGGGAACTCGCACCGCTTCGAAAACAGGCTTTTCGACAGGCCATGACGTGCTGTCTGAGGGGCAAAGTTAGCACATGCAGATTTGGCAATGCAAGGCGACAGCCAAAGCCAAGGGTGCAGTGGCCTGCAGAGCGGTGCAAGCCCCATAGTGAGGGTGTGGAAGGATATGGCAGGGCATGGCATGGCAGGGCACGTATTAGTTTTTACATGAAGGGAACTTTCGTTTGATCATGACCTTTCGCGGTTGCAGATTGAGGTGGTGATGTGGAGATGCAAGAAACTATGAACACTTCTGAGTGCACAAATGCCTCGTTACATATCCTAATGATGTGATGCAATTTAGCACACGGGCTTGGGTTTGGTCTCGCTTTGGATTAGGAGTAGAAAGGGTTTGGATTATTCTGGATCCATGATGAAGATCCGCAGGACATACCAACATCGTGTTCCTGAAGTTGGTTTGTGCACATCTTTTGGTTTTTGGAGTGATTAACTCCATCGTTGGTGTTTCCATGAAGTGAGCATGATCAGGATGGGTTCCTGCCCAACTCTACATCCCCTCCTAGGATTGATCTGCACTTATATTTCTCCCCAGACAGTATTAAATAGTAGTTTAATGAAATGCATCTGAAATGCATTGAACCAATGTATTTCATTAAATTGCTATTTAATGAACCAATTTTCCGGGATTGGCTCGTTAAAAAGAAGGACTTCCAATGTAGAGTTCTTTCTCCTGTCGTACTGACACATCAATGTGGAGAAACCGCCGCCGAGTCTGAGCCTCATTTAGATCTCATACATGTCGACATGATTTCAACAAAAACGACGTAACTGAATGAGATCTCATACATTACATGTCGGCATACGCAACTGAGATGTAAAATTGACCTAGCGTCAACTTAAGTCACATCCCTGCCACTGATCTTCTGCTGATATCAACTAGTCTTTTCTCGCCTTCTGCTTGCGGTTTCTTTGTCAAGAGTATTCATCTTGTACAAGCAAACAACACTGTACAACATCAGATCCACGAAACATGGTAGACACAAAATGACTGCGGTGCTTCAGTCGAAAAAGGGCATGATGCCCACAGATGCCTACAGTCCAAGCGTTGTAAGATTTGCTTTCGGCAAGTCGCGCGCCGCCCCAAAGCGGGTGACCAGGGAAGCCGTTGCCATGTCGAATGAGACGCGAGCGACGCGTGCGACGCGTGCGACGCGTCTCGCTGCTCGTTGCTTTGATTCTCGGTGCAGGAGCGCAGCGAGGGCAGCGAGGGCAGTGAGGGCAGCTAAGCTTTGGAGCCACCAGGACTCAGCTGCAGCTTCTCAGTTGCCTTCGAGAAGGACCTGGAGACGTGGTAGTGCAGCGGTCGTGTTTAGTGATGTGTTTAGTGATGTGTTTAGTGATGTTTCGATCTTTGTTTCTTTGAGTTCTTCTGGGCAGGACATGGATCCTTCAGATCTCTATAGATCCTTGGAAGGAGCCTCCCTTGGAGCGCTTGTTCCAAATGCGGGTCCGTTGAGATGCCCTGGACACTGGACTCTGGTTCTGGAGCAGGTCAGGTAGCGATGAGCTTGTGAGGACCTGGACCTGTAACACCCTGTCAGGCTCTGAATCGGCTAGAAGCAGGCGATCCAACTCTGGACCGGCACATTGTTCATCAGACAGAGGAGCGCGAAGATTTTGAGTATCGTCAGAAGAATCTTGTCATATTGTGAACTTCGTGAAAGGAATCTTCTCAGACTTTTGACAGCACAATTCAATACACATTTTTCCTGAGCTTGTGTCAGGAGTTTGTGACAATTCATGATGGCTATCCAAAGGCGAGAGCCGCAGTTGCTCTGCCTTCGTGCTTGAGCTTCGTGCTTCACAGGCTGCAGTGCATCTTCTCGTTTTACCTCGGCTTCGAGTAGAAGCTCTGGAGAAGTTAACCCGCGATCATTTGCCAATGCTCAAGTAGCTTGGATGCATTGGATGCATTGGATGCTGGGTGGAGTCTCTGCAAAACCTTGGGCGAAAAAGCTACTAGATAGCTTGTACGTATATGTATGTGTATGTGTGTAGATACATAAATAAATAAATAAATATATATATATACACATACGTATATCATGGGTAGGTACAATGATGACATCTGAATAGACAAATATTTGCATCTAAATAGATGAATGAATAAGTAAATAACATTAGTGCATAGTTCGACAAAAGATATACACATGTAGGGCAGAATTTTTCGAAAATCAAGTTCCTCTAGGGTGTGTGGGCGGGTGGTTGTACAGTGGACAATTTCAGAATGGCGCGGGGATTTGGTGACGAAACAAGTCTCCGTTTCTTTGCATTTCGGAGGTTGGTACTTTTTTATTTAAGCAATTTTCGTTGAATCTTGCTTGGACCATTTTTCGTTTTTTTGTACAAACACTGTGTATCATGACGTTTTGCAATATTACATCCATTCTGTTCATGCTTGGGACATGTAAACAACCAGAGCCTGACGGGTGTTGTTGCAAGAACCGCTGGCAATACAACCGTTTTTGAAAAGGAGGTGCAAGATGATGATGATGATGATGATGATGATGATGATGATGATGATGATGATGATGATGATGATGATGATGATGAACAAACGTCGTGTTCTTGAGCTTTTGATTGGAAGCCCTGGGTAGTTGCAGTGTTGGACCAAGCACATCAAGAAGCGTCAGCATACAGGTAACTTTGGTTTGCGACTGGTTGTTACAGATTTGCGCGCTTGGGGATTGATTTTGGTTTTGGGAATAGTTGTGGAGAGGGACTGGAGGTTTCTTCTTCTTTCTGCGGTCAAGATTCATCAACCTGAATTCCTAACTTTTCAACAAGGAGTCAAGTCTGCAAAGTCTGAAAGTAATTCGCATTCAAGGGCATGTCAAGTTACCATCAAAAGAATGCATGACTGTTTAGCAAATGCAGGGGGCTAGTAGGGGCTGGCTTTTCCCATTCCTCAGGCGTTTGTCTGCGTACGTGGCATGGTTACTGGAGCATGTTGAGGGTCGACCTGGCGATCCTGGAGTCGGCAACTTTGATGCAAGTTTGAACATTCTTGATGAGACCATGCTTTCCCAATGCTTTCCCAATGCTTCCCTGCGGTCCTTGAGCCTTAAGATCAATTGGTCCATGAAGTCCATGAAGTCCATAGCGCCAAGGATGGACCCATGGTCTTCATTCAGTTCCTTCTCTCAAACAGCTGCATGTGCATGTGATGACCCTGGACTTCAACTCCCCATGCTTGAAGATGCTCGGTCCAGAGTTGCATCCTTTTGCGGCCATGGTCATGCTGCATCCGCGAAAGTGCAACTTGTGTAAGGAATGCGAAGCACTTCAGCAGCTTAACCGAACTTATCAATTGATTCCCCTGTGCCACCATCACATGAACATATATGAACTCCAGGTTCTTTTGTGTGGTTTGGAAGAGCATCAGTGCTCGTGCAAGGGAACCCTTGCACACTATCACGGGACCAGTGCAGCCGAGGCTCCTTCCTTCCGCCCTTTCTAGCTGCTTGGCACTGCTTGTCTTCGTTCAGCTTTGAAAACTGCAGATTTTTACGTCACCAAGGTGTCCCTTGACAGTGTCATCCGCGCTCTGAAAGAAGAGGATGGCTTTTCTCACAGGTCGGAAGGTCAGAGAAGGTCACAGGTTGTCACAGGTTGTCACAGGTTGTTACGTTCCAACTGCCAGGTCTTTGAAGCAGCTGGAAGAGGATATGAAAAAGCGGCATCTTTGCTGTCATCGCTACTTGCCCGCTGATCTCCCATGCCCAGTTTGAGATTTCAAAATTGCAGAACTTTGCACAACTTGCGATTTGCATTTTCTCACATCCTGTCAGGATATGATTATAGAATGGACTATCGCCCTGGTGCCGCCGACTCCCTGTGTCCAGAAGCTTTGGGCGTCTCAAAGATTAAGCAGTGCAGATGCCTCAGTATAAACATTGAAATTGCAAAACTGCGAATGGCTCATTAGAGCAGTGATAGTGGTCGCTGCCGCATGGATAAGTGTGGTAATTTTAGAGTTGACGCACGCATGTAGATACATAACCAGGTTCTACTGATGAAATGGTGATTCATGATAACTTATCATTGGACGGATCTTATGGACTTGTCGACGATAGTGGTTCCTGATTCAAGTTTCTGACCTCTCAGCTTCCGACGGCAGAGTATTGATGTACCGCGGGAAGGATGTGTAACGGAGAAGCAGGGTTTGATTCGAATATTCCAAAGGGAATGGAGCCCGAGAACCGGCTACCACATCCAAGGACGGCAGCAGCCCCACAAAGTAGCCAATCCTGATCTGGGAGGTAGTGACATGTAGTGACAGGAAATAAGAATACTATGGAGCATCCATGTCTCGCAATTGGAATGACTGCGACTTTGGTCTCTTTATGAATGTGAATTGGAGGGCTAGTCTGGTACCAGTAGCCGCGGCAATTTCACTTCCAATAGCCTATAGAAGAGTTGTTGCGATTGGACAACTGGTAGTTGAATTTCTGTTGGCAGGTGTGGGTGGGGAGTGAATCGTTAGTGCGGGAAGCCTGCGGAAACGCTTGCGGGCGGACAAAGGGCAGGCTCGCACGCCGTTGAAAGCATATGACCGCAGCTGACGTGGCCTTCGAGTCCTGCGGGAGGGTTTGCGGGCGGGCAAACGGCAGGCTCGAACACCATTAAAAGCAGGCAGATGGCTGTGGCCCATAGGTTGCCATGTGCAGGCCTGCTGCAAAACTTGCGAGGCCCGCGGAAGCGTTTGCAATAGCAGATAGCCGTGGCCGTGGCTTTAGTTGTTTCATACTGCCGGCGGCAACCGTTGCGGCAACACAAGCGCGCTCCAAGGCCGCTCAAAGCACGCCGTTCAAAGCAGGTGCCTGTGGCTTGGCTTGGTTTGACGGCTTGTCCAAGCCTTGCTTGCCCTTGTTGGTTGGCGCGGCAGCGGCAAATGTCGTAGTTCCACGCCTCCGGCGGCCCCAGGCGCCGCTGCCTAGACCTCGGCAGGGGTCGGCGGACACATATGTATATATATATATGTCATTTCTGTTTTGTTTTCTACTTTGTTGTGACAAGGTTGCGGTGCACACTTTGGTCGCGGCTTTGCAGAGTTGAAAAGGCGGATCTTACCCTTCGGGGGGCATATCTTTCTGATGCATTGTGCACAGGCAGCTCGAAGTTTTGATACTTATCAGTTACTACGAAATCACAAAGGAGAAACTTCCGACTTATGGGCATGTGTGCATTCACACACATGGTCAATAACATGATCCGAAACCAATCTAAGGCGTATTGCAAAATTCTCGACATAGAAGGTTTTGTGCGTTTGGGAAGCAACAATGTATGCTCGACCAGCGGTGATGGATGGTTTTGGTGAAATTGGCTCAACAGTGGCAGTTCGCTGTTGTGAGAGCTTGTTTCTCCCAAGACTAGCATCTTGCTCTTGAAACTTCAAGAAACCTAGATCAATAGAGGAGCTCTGCTGTGCCAAATTTCGTACTTCAGCGGTCTTTTGTGCTGTGCACTGCTTGGTATCCAACAGCTCTTGACGCCAAAATGAAGCCAGCTCTACAAAAAGCAGACCCAAGCTAGATCAAATCCTTGAACTGTGGGAAATCCAGGCATTTGAGTGCATGCGAGCAACACCCAGAACCTCCTTGGCCTGCACCAAGGACAGACAGGGGCTTGACATTGCTTGCTGATGAAGAGTATTTTCAATATCCATAATTTTGATTGATTTGAGTAGAATCGCAAACCTTTGCTAACCCATTCTGTCTCCAAGGGTCTGTTCTCCAAGACAGCTCTTAGCCAAACTTGAGAGGCTCTGGCTCGATGAGCCACGGCGAGGTTGGAAACGAACAATCGATAGAACCTTGGTGGCATTTGGAAGAAGAAGAAAAAGAAGAAGAAGAAACCAGATCTTTCTTGAGATGAAAGAGCATGCCTTTTGGTACTCCGAGGCAGCAGTGACACGCACACCATCGATCTTACATAGCCAGACCTGCGAAAAAAATCAAGAAAGAGGAACTCGTTGTTGTGTGGAGCTGACACTGTGCTTATGGAGGTCGGTTTAGAGCGCTTTCTCGATCTATGTGAGCTGTGAGCCCCAAAGAGCAAACTGCTCGAGCAGTTCAAAGTTCGAGAACTGATTCCAGGTGCTTGCAAGGTCCTTTCTGGAGGCCGAAGTCCACACAGCATGCTTGAGGGACTAGGGCTGACTAGGGTCTTGGTATGCCGCTTGTCCAATGTTTTGTGCTGAAGCTGACGCCCAACCTGCCACGACACATTTGGAGAATCGGAAGTACAGACAATAGCAATCCTCGCAAGAAGGACAAAGCTAAGGCAAAGCCTGCAGAATGAACCGATTCCTGTCCATTTTCTCTCATGAATTTAGAAATGAAATGCTTCTGAATTCTACCAAAACTTCGGCGACCTTCGGTCGTGCATTGGATGCGACCTTTCTTTGGACTCTTGACGAGCGACTGCAACTGATAGGTCTTGGAGCAGCACCCCAGTGATTTGGTGACGGAAATTCTTGAGGAGATCATGACTTACAGGCCACCGGAAAGCTGTTCTTTCAACCCATGGGAGCCACGATCTGCCACGATCTGCCACGATCTGCCCCGATCTGCCACGGCTGGCATTTCTGAGTTTGCAGGGAGCAACAGTTAAAGAAAAAACTGGAGCTGCACAATGTTCTAAAGCAGAGACCTCAGCTTGCAATTTCAGTGCCTAAGTTGAATGGCAGTAAATGAATATCAAGATTGTCAAGTCGTAGAAACTCAATTGGACCGTCAACGCGGCCAAGGCACAAGACAGTTGACATAGACTTCATGTTCTTCAAACTGCCAGCTATGCAGCAGGAGAGATGGCAGCTTCGAAGCCTTGCCGATTTCTTCGCCAAACATTTCGCCTTTCCTTGGTTGCCATTGGTTGAACCAACGGTTGCCATATGCCATGTGCAAGTCTTTGACTCGCAAGATTTGAGCTCGAAGGCACTTTCATGCTGCATCAACAGATATTGTCAGCAAGGTGCATGAGGTCAACATGAGGGTTAGGCAAAATTGCAGCCCCCTCTGAGTGATTCATCGAGTTTCTACACCCTTTGCCTTCTTCCGCGTTTTAAAGCTTTAAAGCCAGCCCGGGATGGCATCATCCGACTCACATGGGTCCCGTGTGCCCGACATGTTATGTCAGGATGCTTTTGTGGAAGCAAATGATGTGTCTTGAATAGCAAATCCCATCCAGGTAAGTCGGGCAGTCTAAGCCACTTTGAGTACCAGGCTGCTTGGACAGTTGAGCAGAGACAGGGTTTGCCTTCAGAATCACCTGAGCAGTTTGTGGAGTTTGTGGTGTGATGTATGATGTCTTTATCTTCGAGACCTGGCTGCAGGAGTGCCCCACTCAAGGCCTACAAGAAGGAGACACTACCATCATGCTCAGGTGGAGCTCAGATGGCTTGATGGCTTGACTGTGCACCATGCCATGCACCATGCCATGCACCATGCCATGCACCATGCCATGCACCATGCCATGCACCCTGCACCTCCATGAGCCACGTTCTGCTCACCTCAGGGGTCTTGTCCGCAGCATCAATCTCGAGGGCTTCTTGAAATTGTCGGAGCCTTTGGAGAGTGAATCCTGGAGCAAAATCATTTTCTCTGCATTTTCTCGACTCACTCTACTCTGTCTCCGAACAATTTGTCTCTATTTTTCTCCATTTTCCTTCATCTTTGAGGCTGCGCAATATTTCGAGCAGCTACGATCTTGTGTATGTGCCTGTGGGAAACAAGCGATCGACCAATTTGGGACTGGCGTTCGTGCCTTGTTCGCAATGACTGCAGCATGCAAGATTCTCTGTGGGGCAATGTAAGATTCTTCAACATCTCTACGCCCTGATGGTGACTTGAGCACGGAAAACTAAGTGCATGTGTGAGATGAGATTCCCTCCAGAATTTTAAAACAGGGGTCTATGTGGTACTGCTTTTTTTTTTTTTTTTACCAGCTTCAACTTTTCCATAGCATGATCCTGGCTCCTAAAACGGCATGGGCATGGCCAGCAAATTGGAGAGTGCTGAGAACAAAAGATCGACCTTTTTTGATCTTTTTTGTGGGTAGAATGCGAAGCATGAGAAGAGTGAGAAGAATGCGAAGAATGCGAAGAATGAGAAGAATGAGAAGAATGAGAATGAGAGCTACGAATGAGAGCTGGCAAATCGGAAGAAAGCGGGAGCTGTGGCGATGCTTGGCGGCTTCCCTCGTGCAATGGCACCAATTAAGGTCAACTACAGCGATCCGTTTGAAGCAAGGACAGCCCTGTCAAGCTTTGATAAGAAATCATGTCCGGATCTGACAGGTCATACACAGGTACAGAGTACACTGAGACATGGACATGCTCAGATTAGATACTTTTACATTCGTAGATGAAACATCCTCATGGCAAATTGAGGTACAGTCAATGGTCAAAGTCAGATGCATATTTAGTAGCAAAAAGATCAGTGAACCAAGAAGGAAGCGCCCATGCGCTTCTGGTCCAGGCCCAACCACCCAACCATAGCGGCAGCAGGGGCAAAAATGGTTCTTTCACACTTGGCCCATTGCAAGCAGTCAATTCAAAAGACAGTTCCCTCAAACTTGCCAATGTCTTTTTCTCAGGTAGGATATTTCAAAATTCTTTCCTTCAACATACTTGCACGATCCACTTCCAAATTGCGAACACATTTGTAAGAAACATGGCCTGATGGAGTGTGGATTCAGATCCTGGCCAAGACTTAAGGCACGTACCTACCCAGACCTATGGTTTGGAAATGTTTGGAATTTAGTCATTGTCAGCCATCCAAATTTTCTTTTGTCATATGGACGTTTGGCACCACATGTTTGGCAGGCCATGCCTTCAAAAAATGCAGGCACATTCAAAACTGGGACCGGTGTATTTTGTCCACAAGCATTTTTGTGGGCAGACTTGTCCCCGACACCTTTCCCACCTGTTTGAATTGTCCAAAACTGTGGACTTCCTTTTTGGTCCCAATTTTTTTTCACCTTTGAAATGTGCTCGTCCTTCATGATGGTGTGGCAGGTGTGGGATTCGGTATGCATCACATGCGTTCTGTGCAACGGGTGTGGGATTTTAGCCCTGCTGTTCTGCCGGTGGGTGGTGTTCTGGTCGTGATGGAGTTGGTGTTCTGGTGGTGGTGGCTTCTGCTGTCAGTACTTTCCGCATCTGGTCTTGTGGTTTTCTGCTGCTGTTCTCTTTGTCTCGATTATGACAGCACTGGTCACATCACGCCCGATTCCTTCATCTTACTGCATCTTACTGCATCATTTTGCAACACAGCTGCTCTCACGGCAGGGAAACCGTCGGGTTTTCTTTGGACTTGTGACATCTTGTGACTCTAGGGGCAAGATGCAGCAAGATCTTGATTTCTCTTTCGATTCTTGTTGTGATTCAATGGTGCGTCAAACGTATCCCAACTTGAGGACTGCCTTTGATCAACTTTGTGAGGCCACACTGATGTGATCAATTGTCGATTTCCAGTTGCGTTTCCAATTCAGATATCATTCATGTGTCTTGAAAGCTGAAGCCTAAAAATGCACCTGTCATTTAGGCAAGAAGCCCCCATACTTTCCGCATGGTAAAGAGGGCATACATCCAGGGTTTGGGTTCGAATCTCAGTGGGCTGCTTGTTGGGTGGGCAGATTGTATTGGATGAATCTGCTGAGGTCCGAACCTTGCATTTGTGCTTGCATCTGGAGATGCCCCACTCGCAAACAAGCATGGCATCGCAGTGTTCCAACAGGGTCATCGTATCAAGGACATCAATGCAGACACTGAACTATACTTTTCACAAGGAAAAAGCAGGCTTCAATTTAGCTTGTTTTTTGTTCGCGTGCTCAATGCCTGTTTTTTTCAGCCTTTGCCCACTCCAGAACTGGATCGTCGCATGTGAAGCGCTTGATTGCAGGACATTTCTGGCCTGGTCCAAAGGAATGTGACCCAGGCGATGTACAGGTCTTAGACACCAAAATTCTTGAGCATCGGGATGGTTTAAGTTTATGCCAATGTGCTGCTAAGGCTGGCTGAAGCACAGGTGCTTATGGTCCGCATACAGACTGAGCAAAAGGAGAATAAAGAACGCGCCAGCTCATCCGAGTCTTGGCACATGGACACCTCAATGCAGCGGGATGCCATGGGATGCCCACTAAAAGAAATCCTGAAGTCCCTTCCACGAGCTGTGGCAAGAGGCAGAACTTCATTGGGATGCGACACTAGAATAGGAAGCCTACAGGAAGAGAGGGTTGGCTGAGATGAATGGATTGCAGATCGATCAGTTGAAGAGCCGGAGGCGTCTGTATTTTTTTTGTGGTTTTGTGTTTTTGCGGGCTAGTGTTTTTGGGTAGGCCCGAGCACAGCAGGTTGCTCTCTTCATTTTATTCGCTCAATCATAGTTTTGCTTAGTCAACCCATTATTCATTGTTGTGGTAACATTCATGTTGTAAGTAGCAATGAGGCGTGACAAGGAGGAGCCCACTCCCTCGTGCCAGTTTTGTCTCAAGGACAAGGGAGTATGGCATTTTTATGACCGTCGCAGGGAGGATAAGTGCCTTATGGATCTGGCATGTCCCGGAATAGCCGAGAGGCAATTCCAAGACTTGCTAAGCTAACACACCAAACACCAAAAACACATTTTGTGCAACTCTAAAGCACGTCACAAAACCTTTCAAACGCGACGAAAAGATTCATATCTCCACTTCCCTACTTTCCGACTCGCACACGCCCTTCTCAGCAACGGACCAAAAGTCAAACGCCTAAGGTGCTTCCCGCCATAGCGGCAGCCACTTTGTGCAGATGACTTTGGAAAATGTCACTATGCCATTTGTTTTTTGTGATGCCCTCCAGATGCACTTTTGCGCCACAAGGCGTGCAACTTTGCTTTCCACTTTCGCGACAGAGCTCCGATTCCTTCCGAGCCTACGTTCGAATCCTACGGAGCCATTCGACCACCTCGGAACATCAAAAAATTGAAAACACAGCATTCCTATTAGTCACGATCTCTCTTGATCTCTCTTCTTCTCTGGCATCTCTTCTGAAGGACCTCCTTCTGCAATGCAACTTTCCATGAGTCGGACGTTTGACTTCCAAACTTCATTCGACAATTAAGAAATTTGCATTGCGTAAACGGATAAATGCTATATGAATGTAAAGATATATGTACATATATATTTATATATATATATAAATACACAATTATATATATATCTTAAATAAATAAATAAATATATATATATATTACAAATATTAATGTCATGTATACATATATATATATATGCTTAATTTTTTTGTGCATTTTTCCCCAGATAGCTGACAAGCTATAAGGGGTTCTTACTTCTCTATGGTAGGGCCTCGAATCGGCGCTTTTTTTTGCCGCTGCTCTGCCGCTGTTCATGCTTGTCTCCCTTTGTCTCCCCTTTTGCCGCCCCTTTGTCTCCCCTTTGTCTCACCTTTGTCTTCCCTTTGTCTCCCCTTTGTCTCCTCTTTGTCTTTCCTTTGTCTCCCTTGTTGCTCTGGATCGGCGCTTTGTTTGCCGCTGCTCTGCCGCTGCTCATGCTTGTCTTCCTTTGTCTCGCCTTTTGCCGCTGCCCTGCCGCTGCTCATGCGTGTCTCCCTTTGTCTCCCCTTGGTTTTCCCCTTTGTCTCCTCTTTGGTTTCCCTTTGTCTCCCCTTTGTCTCACCTTTGTCTTCCCTTTGTCTCCTCTTTGTCTTTCCTTTGTCTCCCTTGTTGCTCTGGATCGGCGCTTTGTTTGCCGCTGCTCTGCCGCTGCTCATGCTCGTCTCCCTTTGTCTTGCCTTTGTCTCGCCTTTGTCTCCCCTTTGTCTCCCCTTTGACTCCCTTGTGGCTCTGGATCGGCGCTTTGTTTGCCGCTGCTCTGCCGCTGCTCATGCTTGTCTCCCTTTGTCTCCCCTTTGTCTCGCCTTTGTCTCCCCTTTGTCTCCCCTGTGACTCCCTTGTGGCTCTGGATCGGCGCTTTGTTTGCCGCTGCTCTGCCGCTGCTCATGCTTGTCTCCCTTTGTCTCCCCTTTGTCTCGCCTTTGTCTCCCCTTTGTCTGCCCTGTGGCTCTGGATCGGCGGATCGGCGCTTTGTTTGCCGCTGCTGTGCCGCTGCTCATGCTTGTCTCCCTTTGTCTCTCCTTTGTCCCCCCTTTGTCTCCCCTCTGCCTCCCCTTTGTCTCTCCTTTGTCTCGCCTTTGTCTCCCCTTTGTCTCCCCTTTGTTTCCCCGTTGTCTCCCCTTTGTCTCCCCGATCTATGAAAAAATATTGTGCAGGGCGGGATGAAAATAGAATACACAAGATCTCTGAACGTATTATCGTAAACAAACCATGCAATTCAAAACGCAGGTTATGGTGCACACCCTGGAAATCCTTGTGCGCAATGCGCCCGCTATCTGGGGTGTATGCTGGTGTAATTCTTTATATATCACATATTATATTTGTATAGAATAATTAATAAACTCAACTTCACATGGTAGCTTATGAAAAGTCCTCAATCACAGGACCATCTGCCATCAGAACACTTAACCCCCTATGACCCTCGAAGCGTTCTGTTTACTGGAAATCCTTTGCTTCCTTTCGAAATGGTCATGGTGAATCAACGCTTTCCATCGAAGTCCCTATTGTTAATCTCTCATATCCGTAAAGGGCTTGCCAGAAGCAAAACATGCAAAATTCTGGGACCGAGGACCACGAGAGTAGTGGGATTTCTGGCGAAGTGGGAACCTGAGCACAGACTTGGCTCCTTGGGCCCCTTGGGCCCCTTGGGCCCCTTGTGGTGGGTCAAGTCTTGAGGAGTGTCAGCATTTTCATCGCCCAGGTCCTTGAAGTTCAATCAAGTACCTCAGGACGAGCTCATGTTGATTATGTTGATTATGTTGATTCCGGTCATGGATTTTGACCCATTCCCGGCACTGCAAATGATGTCCATATTTTTTCGTTTCTGTGAATCGAACCGAAGCAAAGCGTGTCACAAGACAACATCTTGCCATTCGCTTTTCAGACCCACTCTTATGTGCAATTTTCCCTGGTGTTCTGAGACTTCTTGGTGTAAAAGTTTTCTTGGCCAGACTGCACCTGGTTGTCCCTTCTATTTTTCCATTTGTCAAATGAGTTGTTCCATGTTGTTCGTATTGTTGTTCCATTTGTCACTACGTGCAAACTGTTGTTCGGATGGGAGTTCCATTTGTGAATTGCATGCTCCATTTGTCATTGCATATCATGCTTTGTCCAATTTCGCAGGGTGAGTTTCACCAAGCGGCCTACTTTCAGGATCTTCTGGACGCGCTGGCACGTGGTCTGCTGAGATGGCTATGCCAAGGGACCAGCTCGCAGGACGCGACACGGCTGGCTACGAGGACGAGTTGCGTACGTGGCAGATGCCTATGTGTTCAGGGAACCCAAACCAGGGCCCAGGGCAAGGAATCCCTGGTGCTTGGTATTGGCAGCACGAAGTCCCTGGATATCGTGGCATTGAAGAGTCGTCACTTCCCCCGATTTCACTTTCTGATTTGCAGCGCTACAATTTGGCTTGGGAGGCAGGGTGAAAGCTTGGGAGATGACTGCAATGTGTAGACTCAGTGTGGACTCCTGTGTAGCCTGTTGAGTCAACCATCATGCCTTTCCTATTTAGGTCCGGATCACAACTTGGGCACTTGAATAGCAAGGGATCCAGTTTCAGAGTTGCAAGACTTCCACTGACCAGAAAAAATGGTCTCAAGAGATTTGCCACATCGTTACTTGAGGCTATTTACATCTATTTACAACATTGCACAAGGATCTTTTCCAGAGATTTTGCCTAGAGATCTTGTGAAAACGGAGCAAGGACTCATTTACTGGGATGACTCGTTTATTGGTTGGGACCTACCACGATGGACTAAGAGGGCACACCGTTTCAAAAGCGAACCCCATATGGACCGCACACTGCTTCAACGTGTTCACAATCCTGTGCCGAAAAGCAGTGTTCAAAGGATCAAGCCCTAACACGACTTTTCGAGTGAAACCACTGAATACAGAACTCCCTCTCTAACTCTCTCTGTGCAAGGACAAGCTTTTGGACTCACTAGAATCATCTATAAGCATCTATAAGTTATGTAGCTCACATCAGCTCAGATTTTCAGCTCACAAATTCGCTCGCCCAAAAAGGGGGTCTTTTCGCTTGTCTTTCTATGTCTGCCAGGCTTCTGGTACCGAATTTCCACGGCCAGCCTTCGCCCCGAGGTGTGGCTGTGAGATGCTGTGAGTGGTGTGCAGCAGAGAAAATGTGAGATGTGCTACTGAGGCAAGAGAACATTGGTCTTCTGCCTTACCAAAGGCGACTTGCAAAGATCCAAGTTTAGAACTTCTAAAGTTTAGAAGTCTCAAATTGAATATCCTTGACTTTTCTGCATCTGATTGATCTGATTGATCTGATTGATCTGATTGATTTGATTGAGCACCACCTCCAGCATGCCAGGCTCGTGTTTGACCTGTAGCTCACCATAGCTCTGCTTTTCAGCTCACCTGCCTTTGAAAGTGCGCGAATTCGTGCCCTTCATCACTGGAAGCGCCGTGTGCCAACTGCACCTGGCGACTCCAACTGAATTCTCTCAATACGTCTGAGTCAACTGCGGGACAGATCCGCACCACCTTTAGTAATGTTCGCCCCGGATTAATATGTGGGGGGTGGGTTTACCATTTCAATGGGAAACTAAGGCTTTTGGTGGATGCCCCCTATTAATCAACGAGGGGTTTATTAATCCGGGGTTAACATTTGATGTTTCATAACAAGTATTCTATTGTCTTTGTATGGCACCAACAGTGTTCTTGCTTGAAGTCTGGTCAAACTTGAATCAAGGTGACAGCGGGATTACCTGCTTTAAATGGCAGGGAACCAGGTTCCAAAATCTGGACTGGAACCTCTTTGGCACCAGGCTGACATTCGGCTTTGGTGTTGATCTCAATATCATGTGCTGCTCCGAGTTGGCTCTGCAAGCACTAGACCTTTCGCTTTGAAATCAGGCACTCTCTCAATTTCCTTGCAATTCGTGTGAGCCGCATTGGGAGAGAGCCTATTTTACACTGTATTTTTCTGCGGGCGGAGGCTTCAGGGAAAGGTCGAACAATCCACATGTTGGACCTTATTCAACTTGAGCAAATCGTTGTTATTGCCACTTGCAGAGTTAGCATATTGCGAACCGGAATGCAACTTCGTTGCGATGATAGTAGCAATGGCCAGAGGTTCCATCAGCAAGGTAAATCCTGACCTCTCTAATCGCTTCGCATCTAAAGAAGATGGCTTTAGGTCTGTCAAACTGCTTCATGATGAAAAAAGTCCGCAGCCCTGAGCAAACAACAACATTCTCATTCCAAGAGTGGATTCAACATCTACGTGGCTGCTGCTGGAAACAGTCTCCGTCCAAGAAACATGCTGCATGGCCCTGCATGGTGGCATGAATGATGTACGAAAATAAGATGACGATATGCGCAAGCTGCGACAGGATGAAAGAGTGACTCCGCAACATCAATCGATGGCTGAGGCGAGGGGTGTCCCGAGGGGTGTCCGCGGCTTTTTTTGAGGTGGCTCTGTCACCGTTGAGGCTTTGAAGGACCTTCAGGTGTACGAATGGACGGTTTGGCCCTGAGAAACGCTGCCTTTCGGTGCCTTTGAAAAGTGCCTTTGATTTTTGGAGAGCATGCTTCAGGCGACAGGCAGACTACCGGTCAAAAAGGCCCTTAAAAAAATGACTTGCAAACAGCATGCGGAATTTTGTCAAATTGACTTCTTTCTCTGAGAAGAATTTCTTGACAAAGAAATCGCTCTGCCTTGTGCAGGCCCGAGACCTACCTCCACTGACCTTGTAGTGATGTGAAACAGCGTGTTTCGGAGATTGTTTCACCCCGAAAGAGTGCGCTACAAATTTGAGGACATCAATAGTGCTGTACAAATTTGAAAACAGAGACGAGTCTGCGATGACTCTATCCATTCCGAAGGAACTGGAGACTCAGCTGGCTTGGCAGAAGAATCGTCACGGGAAGATACACCCCAGATAGGCTTTAAGGTTGACTGCTAAAGTGTAGGCTTGTCAATGCAGTGATAGGTCTTGAATTCAATTTTAGAATGTTGCTAAGCCTGTCAGAATATTGCTCAGCGCCCATTGTCAGAGCAAGTCTCACAATAGGTGATGGCTTGGAAAAAGTGCAGCTTGCAATGACTCTGAGTTTGATTCCAGCCCTCGGTGTGTGGATTCCCTCGCATTTCTTGGCATATTTTTCGGCGTCCTCGTGATCAGTTCACAACAACAGGTTATCAAATCAACACATGTCAGCCCCATGCTACCTGTGCCAATTTGGTTCTGCAAGGACCGAGCAGTCAATTGAGTTTACAAACCCCACCCTGAACCAAGCTGATCACTTTGGGATTGCGCTTGGCGGCCGAAATGGATGGCCAGGTTCAATTTGGGAATGGTCAGGGTGTCCTTAGAATGTCCTCATCTTCTTCCTCCATTTCCCTTTCTATTTTTTGATTTCAGAATTTTGCAAAACTTTGAGGATACTGTGAATGCTCTATTGAGTTAATCTTGGTTCGGAATTTGGAACAGTATCCTCACCTGTGTTGGGGACGGTGCATGTTACGAGTTTTGCTGCTTTGAAATGCTTTTGGATGTGCATTCCAATCATGGTCGTGTTCAATGGTGATGCATATATCTTGGACACATAATTGACTCCAATGAGTTTCTCGGCATCCCTCGGGATTCATGATAGGTCATTCAGCGCCCAGTAGGATCGCTGAACATCTGGCCTGATCCTCGGAGAAGGGAACACCTAAAGCAAGATGGGAGGAATGAATATGAATGAATTGAATTTAATTCATGAATTGAATTGAAAGATCAATTAAAGGAAAATATGAAGGACTCAATGAAGGACGAGGACTGGGACGAAGGAAGCGAATGAGTTGTGGCTTAACGAGTTGGGATGGCCCTTGCCACCTCCAGGGCGATCGGCCAGGGCTTTGAAGGCACAGCTTCTGATTGGACAGAGCAGCGCCCCAAGCAGTGGGACCCGGTAACGGGAAGGCATTGGAAGGCCTGGGAAGGCTTAGCTCGACAAGATTCATGTCATCAATGTGACAACCTCTTTGAAAAAGATGTGGTGAACGTTCTGTGTCCTGGTCAAGCCACCAAGGTACGTGGTTTGGCTTGTGGGCTTCTTTGCACTCATTTGGACTCTTGGTGAAACATTCTGAAACACGGTGAAACAGTCTGAAACACGGTGATCTGAAACACGGTGAAAAATGGTGAAACATGGTGAAAGATGGACCAGATGAGAATTGCATCGTCCTTTCAGCTGTCCTGTCAGGTTTATTTGGCAGCGAAATGCTTTGCCCTCAGCCTCGGTCAGCCGGCTGTGGCCCCCTGTGCTTCCCAAGCTCAGGTCATGGCTTTGCCAGAGAGTGACGAGACCGAGCCAACCGACTCTGAGGAACACTCGAAGCGAACAGCAAAGAAGACGAAATGACTCGCTACGGAGCTGGAAAGCTACACAGCGACTTGGCACTGAAGAGTAGTCTTCCAAACTCATGAACCTTAGTTGCACTGTGGCCACTTGAGGGTACACAGAGATGTAGAGTGCTTGGATCGTTTGTATTCCTCTCTGTTCACTTCGAGTGTCACTTGATGTTCCAAAACTGAGCAAGATCATTTCAAGGTCAACGCAGAATTTGGACTTAAGTGAAATACGCCGTTTCACTCCCAGAGTCTCAAAGTGCGGATCACCAAAGTGTTGATCAATCCAGGCTCCACAGACGCGAATAGAAACGAGCCACAAGATCATAATGATCATATATATATATATATATATATATATATATAAAAGAGAGATCTTCAAGACAGGCTGTGACAGTCTCATTTTGTTCTGCAGCAACGAAATGCCAGCCACTTCATGCACAATGTGACTACTACCAACTACCAAAATATTAAAACTACCACCCTCTCGAAACCCTCTGTGGGCAGCTGTCTCGGCCAAACAGTGCAGAAGTGTTTGCCTGATCGAAGGCAACTCGGAGTCTGGAGGGGACATTGCAAAAAGTTTGTTTTCAGTTCCATGGGGCAATTGTCTTGTCAATATGGAGTTTCGAGACCTTTTGAGGGCCGTCGGGTGCCAAAATGCCATGCTATGTCGCTATTTCTCATGGTACCCGGATGCCTTTTGATGCCCCCTATGCCACCTTCATAGATCTACGTCTTGCAGCAAGGATTCCGAGGAAGATTTCTCAGGCTTTGGCCATTTTGGCCTGCAAAATCAGTAGAATCTAGGTCACCTAAGGGGTCATCTAAGTCAAGGCGCCGACCATTTCCCAATACGTTGGCTCTGGCGTCCTATGCTGAGTGGTTGGGGCTGAATTTGCCGGGTCTGACTGTGTTCTATACAGAAGGTATGGTATCATTTGGAATGAGCGAACTTGAATTTTCTTCACAAATTGGGGTGTGCTGTCCTGAGTTGCCAACGGCCTTGCAATGGTTTGGTCAAGGCTTTTTGCAAGGTGGCAAGAGGTGGATTCTGCTAGAGGTCTTGAGGGTTGCAAACCTCGTTATGGTACCGGCTCCCTGAGCATGAACGTCGTCTGCCCCACAGAGTGGAGAATTTTTCGTTGCGCAAATTTTGCAACAGCCTCCCCGTACTATTGAAGCGTCGTGAGAGTAAACGTGTTCTCAATGAGAGGGATGTGGAGGCAGCTGTAGCGGGCACAGGGCTGTCAAATAGTACTGGAAGAACTGTGATCCAGAATAATGGAAGAATGAGTGAGTTTGTCAGACATTAGTGCAATAAATACTAGCAGATGATGTCTAATCAAAATGTGTCACAGACTCTGACCGAGAATAGTCATGGGCAAAAGGCGTGTGTAAACTTGCATGGCACCACATGTTCACATCCTTTTGTACTCAGACGCTTGCTTGTGATCATTTCTTTTCACTCTTGAGCGCGTGTTTCAAAGGGCCTGTCATTCTACATATTAGATATTGTCGTTGCGAACCTTACTCCGTTGACAATGGTAACTCTTGCTCCAGATGCATGCCGGATGGGGCAGCGCGGCTTTGAAGGTCCGGAGTTCACAAAGCACAGGCATTTGTTTTGTGGTCCAAGAGTGCACTGTGACAGGCCCACAAACTAAGGAGACACGTGCGAGTCTCGGAAAGTCGCTGTGGATGTGGAGCCGTCAATGGATGATATTCGCAGTATTCAGGCAGATGGATAACCACTCCGTCCAGGCTTGTCGTTGAAGCGTTTCCCTGGGTCCGAATGCTTTCCCTTGCAAGGCAACCTGCTTTTGACCTGCACCATGTGATCAGGATGGTCAAGGTTTTGCTCGAACTGCGCAGTCCCTCAGCAGTGTGGAGAGGGAGTGCCCTCGCAAGTTTAGAGTAAATTGACTTGACTGTACAGCAGGTGATGCTGACACTTTCAGCTGCTTTCGTATCAAGAAAGCTTGAAAGGGTTTGTAGGTGAACAGTAAGAAGGGGGTATTGCACTTGAAGGTACTACACACTTCTCTGGCAAGCAGCATGTGGTCAAGGAGACATTCTTCGTGGGAAGGACTGTGAGAGTTTCAATAGATCAGATGCTGATGCCGCTGCCTTCAACTTCCGTGAGGCAGCCTTCGACTTTCTTTCCAAGTCTCAGCTGCCGCGGGAGGCACAACGAAGTCTGTCAGAACTTGCAGTGCAGTGATGCAGTGACTTGGCAGATCCTGAAGCGCATCTGGGACATTGCGGACTGGCAGAAGCGAGGGCTCGCTTGGGAAGAATTCGTTGTAACCCTGAAACTCATCTCAGCTGCACAGAAGAAGTCTGAGCCTTGAAGCCTTGAAGCTGGGACAGTAGCAGATGCTACTAGAAGTAGGTACTAGATGCTAATTGCTAGATGCTAATTGCTAGATGCTAATTGCTAGATGCTGATTGCTAGATGCTGATTGCTAGATGCTACTGGATCTGAGCTTTCTTCACATTGCAGTGGCTTTGTTTTCTCGGGTTATTCGTGGACTTAGGCAGCTGGTTTCTCTGGAACGAGTGCTAGAGACTTCGGGGCCAACTTCGCGGGACTGAAGATTCTGACATGCTGCATGTTGGGCAGGTTGACCATGTGCCAAATGCCGTGTTGTGCAAGTTCCTTCATTTTTCAGGCCTTTGAAATCTTGGGAAAAGCTGTGCTTTGTGGCACTTTGTAAGGTTTTGTGAGGGAGGTAAATCTACGAGCAGTGTTGGGAGGTCCTGGGTGGACCCCCGAAGTTGTTCTCAGGTGTCACTCTTTCACTCTTATTTTGATGGCAGGTAACACAGGTATCTGAGAGTCCCTGCGCTTCTCAAGGCTACAATGGCGCAGGATTCAAAGGTTACATGTAGAAAAGCGCACTCAGGGCAGGAAACGGGGGCAGGCGTCAGGAAAGGATTTTTCTTCGGTGCAGCATTTGACCATGGGGCGCCTCTGAAGCGCTTCGTGAAATCCTGGAGCTGCACCTGTAGGACCTCCCAACCTTCGATGGTATAGCAGCGCCGCCGGATGGTGCCCTACCGCTGAATTCTCAAAGCAAAGTCTGGTAACTTTGTTTTTTGATTCTTGGAGGGGATTGCACTTTGAACATTTTTCGACATTTTGGAACTATGAGGATCACAGCATTGGAAGTAGCTATGCCACTGCCACTAGTGCTTACCAGGCTGTATAGCTGGAACAAGTGTTTTCAATGGCTCATGGGTATTGCTGCTCAGCTTTGCAAATTTCTTTCGCCGCCTTGCTTCTTTGCTCAGGTACGTTAGCTTCTAGGGCACATGAAAACAGTGGTGATTACTTGTGAGATGAGCGAGCGCGAGATAGGTAAAGGTGGCCAAAGCATTTTGTCGAGTCCCCAAGTCAAACTTGAAATCAAAGTGCTGACAAGAAAACCTCAGGAAGTGTTCCTCCATGAAACCAGCCCTCCATGGACGTTCTCAGGGCCCAAGCCCCTGGGAAGGCTCCCTGGGCCCGGTGTTTGCTTCGGAGAGAAGGAACTTTTTTTTATGCAGAAATTAAAACTGACTACGCTCAAGATGAGGAGGTCCGACAAAGGCGTCGGATCATCTTCAACGAAATGCTTCAGGCTGTGAAGCAGCTGCAGGGTGGTGTCAGCTTTGAACAATCAAAAAAGAACTGGCTGTTGAAGGGAGGGGTGACTGCCGCCAAAGACTTCATTGCCAGCCTTCGTGCTTTGGAGTTTACCTTTTCAGAACCGGAGGTGCACATGTTTTTGCACAAGAGGAGGATTGAAGATTCTGTTTTATCCCATGCATTGAATTCCTTCGACGAGGAGGCAGAATTAGACAACTTACTTTGTGGCGGAATCTTGGATGAAATCGAGAAGAGAGAAGGAATCGTCGAATCCGCAGAAGCTTTGCAAATCGAGCTGCCAGAGTCGCATGGAGACAGCATCTCTCCACAGCCTCAGCGCAATGAAACTCAGTTGCGACCGGATTCCACTGGTTTGTGCCCTGGTCTTTCTGTGAAAATTTGTGGATTGACTTCGCATCCAGAATTGAATGGATCCTTCGGCACGCTGGACAAGCGGGATGACCAATGCGAGCAATCTCCGGCGAGATGGTTAGTCACTGTCAATGGTCAGCAGTATTCGCTAGCTGAAGACAAACTGCAGGCGGACCCCATTCCGGCCGTTCAGGGGGTCGATGGGGCTGCTGCATCGACACCAAATCATTTCACAGGAAGTGATCAATTAGTTGAGACGCCGAGTCAGAGCGAGAGATCGCACCAGGACGGCAAGTCTGGACACCCAAACATGAAATCTTTATGAAATCTTTGTGGCTTCAACGTTTGATGGTTTACCTTTCTGTTGACCACCCCCAGGACCGACCGATGGTCATTGATGTGGAGGCCGAAGATGTGTCTCAGAAGGAGGTTTCAGCCCCAGACCCACAGGAAACAGCATGAAGTTGTGCACGTTGTGCTTCTGAACTCGTAGCACGTTGATCATTTCACTAAGCAATGACCCGTTGAACACATCAGCACACCATAGCACACCTGAAACCTTTTCAACATCGAGTTTTGACATCGTACAGGGCAAGCATGCGCTTTCCAAAATATCATGGGGGCCTTGAACTGACTTTGTCTTGTGCATTTGCGCATTGCGGCCCTACAATGCCATTCGTCTCAAGGAGTCGCGCCAAACTCGGACATGTGCTATTTGTTTCTAGCTCAGCTTCTCTGAACTGCTTCAACTGCTTTTGATTGAACACTTTCAACACTTTCCGCCATCTTTCAACACCTTTCAACACGTTTCAAAGCCTTGCAACACCTTTCAACGCCTTCAACATCTTTCAACATCTTTCAACATCTTTCAGCACATTTCAACTTTCAACACCTTTCATCTTTCACCATGTCTTTCAACACCTTTCAACTTTCAACATCTTTGAACTGCTGTTGCTACTCTTTGTTTTTTCCCAAGACAAATCAAGGATCAAGAACTCGGGCTTGGGCAGATTTACAGCTCAAATCTAGAGATGTAGTCATTGATTTCAGGCAGCTAAGGCATATACGGAACATTCAATATTAACATCAACATATGTCTATCTATTTGAATATGATAATATGTATATATTTTCATATATATTTTCAGAACGGCATATCTAAATTTCTCTCTCTCTCTCTCTATACATTAAAATTTTTGAACATATTTTTTGAACCTATCTTCATAGCTTCACATATGTTCACTTGATGTTTCAATCCTGGCCAACTCATGGGTTCCCAAGTATCACAAGGCGATGGCTGCGATCCTGTGCAGTTTGCCCTGAAGCAGCAGGTCCGTGTACCTGCGCACACTGGGGTTTTAAGCGCAAGCCGCCGCTTAGAAGTGAGGTCTTTGCCTCTAAGCTTTGGGCTACGAAGAGATGTGCTGACACATCTGCTGTGTTTTTGTAGCCCCGCAGAGGTTGGACGTTTGTCTGGTGCAGATCGAAGCATCCACGAGACCTGCGAGACCGATTTGATTTGGGAATCGATGCTGGCAGCAGATTTTTGGAGATCTCAAAGTCATCCGCGAAATCGAAACGAAGGCCCCATGGTTGATGCTTTCGATCGAAGGACTCGGGGAAGGCAATGGAAAAGTCTTCCTAAACATTGCCGCAACCAACTGGTGAAGCGCTGGCAATGCGAAGTTGCCTTTAGAAGAAAGCAAGCCTTGGAGGAAAAAATGCATGCCTTGCAAGTAGAGATGGACTCAAAAATCCAGGATTGCCGGAAGAGTTGGACGAGTGTCATCAAGAGAAGACGAGTCTTGGCTTGTATCTTGTGGTTTCTTGGTCTCGTATGCTTTCTGAACATCGCACGCAAATTTGTTTCACTCAATGCATTGCCTTTAGCAATTCTTACTGCTTATCAAACCTGCCACAAACTTATGGCGTGGGCACTATCCCTCTTAGTGCCTGTGGCCTTGTGTCATGAGCTGGTTTGCAAACAAAAGAACTCCGGTGGTCAGAGTCTTTCAAGACGATTCCGCTTCTTTCTGCTGGTCTGCAGCTTCATCGCTGGCCAGCTCACCATGCATGCATGGCATTTCATCATAGAAGTGTTGTCGGTCCCGCTCGCTGCATGTTGTGTTTTGGCGATGGTAAGTACGGCCGCTGTCACCACAGCCGCTTGTTTGGCTGCTTCAGCTTACTTGACCTTGAGAAGTGCACGTTCCTTCACAGAAGAATTCTCAGCGGTGGAGCAGCGTGACCGAGAAGAAGCGTCTATTTACCAGTCATACCAAGCTGAGATCCGGAAGTGTCGCTTAGGCCTGGGATTACCACCAGATGAGAAATCAATCAGCAACTGTAGCATCCTGTAAGTGGCTTGGAGCATCTCTCATCACTGAGAAAGACTCAGAACTTTGCAAACGCGTGAAAAAAAAAGGAGTCCGCACAGTGCGCAGCCTGAAGAGTTCCAAGCCGCCGGCAGCTGAAACGCCTTCTGTCTAAGGCATGGAAGAGAAAGAACCCACTGAGTTGGCCGTGTTCGTGCCATGTGGCCACATGGCTGCTTGTCTCAGCTGTGGGCAGCGTTTGATGCTTAGAGATGCTCAGAGATGCTCAGAGGATCAAACCCATCATTGCAATTCACCAAAGCACATGCAATCTGCATTTATTTTAGGATTTGCCTTCATTATTTTCATTCTATTCATTCAATTATGCTAGCTTAATAGGCTTAATTTCCCTTAAAATTTCCCTTAAATGATCATTTCCCAGTTGGTGATTTCCTGCAGCTCTCCGAGGTCTGTTCAAACAGCCATGTCCTGTGTGCCGGAAGAAGATTAAGCTCAGGGCTTAGCCTCACCGTTGCAGAATGAATCAATTGAGTGTGTCGCTTGCTTTCTTTATGTCGCTTTCTTTCTTGTTTTTTTGTTACTTGCTTTCTCTACTTTTCTCTACTTGCTACGTTGATTTCTTTCTCACTTGCTTCCTCTCCTTGCTACTTTGTTTTCTTTGTCACTTGCTTTGTTTGCACTGTTTTTTCCAGCACTCACTTTGATGCATCATGTCTGCCCTCTGGTTGCGCAATCGAGCAAATATGAAGACAGGGCTGTTTTATTGATGACACGGCATTGAAGTTGGATACGCTTGTGATGCCAGCTCTTCGCTCCATGAATGTTGCTAGCTGCCAGCATTCTGCCCAGATCACCGATATATGTGGAGCTTTGTCCAGGAACTAGAGATCCTGAGCTTTTGTACCTGGTGACTTGTTACTCGCATTCAATCTCTCAAACCCAAAAGATTCCTGGCCAACTTGCGTCAACAAAGACAGGAGTTTCAACGTTGAAGATTATTCTCACATGAACAGCACTTACTGACTTTGCCCAGCGGCCATGGATCCTTCAGTTGACGATCCTGGCAAAGAGCTGAAGATCAAGAAGCTTCCTGTTGCAGTCATACTGCTTGTTGAGTTATGTGAGCGGCTCACATACTACACCCTGGCAGGGACGCAGAAGATCTATTTTCAAAATCAGCTCCTGAAGACTCCATCGACCTCAGCTGCCTTGAATTCAGTTTTCAGCATGTTGTGCTATTTTTGGTGCATCCCCGGAGGCCTAATTGCAGACTCCGTTGGCCGCTACAAGACCATCATAGCTGCAGGATGCGTCTATGCTGTTGGGACACTTTGCGTAGGAATTGCTGTGATCCACAACTTCCAAGAATCATTGGGATGGCTTTTCACAGCCAGTTGCCTGGTGCTGATTGCTATGGGAACTGGTGGCATCAAGCCGAACATCGCAAATTTTGGGGCTGATCAAATAGGGGATGCTACGGAGAAGCAGCGTCAGTGCCAAACAACATTCTTCTCTCTCTTTTATTTGTCCATTAACATCGGCGTTTTGATAGCTTTTGGATTTCTGACGAACACCACAACAGGTGGTCTCGCTGGTGTGATTCCACAGGAAGAAGGCTACTCTTTTGCGTATGGCTCTGGGGCAGGTTGTATGATTCTTGCTGTCTTGATCTTCGTGGGCTTCACGAGGTCATATACAATGCTCCCAGGAAATGGGCTGGGGCCTGTTAGGCGCTTGATCCGATACCAGTATTGCTCCGTGCGGAAGGGTGGCGGTTGGAGGGCCGCAGTATCTTCTGCCGGCTTCCTTTGCCTTCCCTTGTTTTACATTGTGACACTGGCCGACACACTTCTTTCAGCTTCTGCTGAGAAATCAACACCAGAAATGTTCCACGACCCCTGTGCGCCTCCAACACAAGCACCTCCGCGCATTCTTCATGGTAGTGGTGGTGGTGAAGGTGTGCTTAGTGACATTGCCCTGGCTCTGGGAGCAATGGCATGTATATGCCTCATAGTGCAGACCTCAGTCTCAGACCAGGGGGAAACCTCCCAGACAGTTTGGAGGAATCCTTGCAGCCCCTTTCATATTTTGACGATAGGATGAGTGAACTTATGGGTCAGTTTGTGAGTTCAGAGTGGCTTTTGCCTTGCAATTGGTGGCATTGTGCAACTCAGCTCATAGCACAATAGCCGGGTTGCTTTTCATGGAGCGAATTAGTTGTCAGGGAAAGTAGGCAATTCACAGATCGCAATCGCATTCTTTGGTGACAATTATATATCTTGTTTGAAGGTAAGACGAACCCGGCGTGCACTCTGTAGCGAATTTCTATTCCCTCTCCCATGTGCTGTACAGAATGGTACTGTTGGGGTCCGGAACAAATCGGTGTAAAGTGCAAAACATTTTGAAACTAGATTTCGTACCCATTTGATGTTGGAACTTTCACCCTTCACTTTGTAGCAACATGTAGAGTGTGCCTTAGGGACATCTAATTATGTTCCTGATTGACAGTCATTTCTTTGTAGGAGGCAAGCACTGTATATAGTGAACATCCATTGTTGGAAGCATCCAGATGATCAAAGCTTATTTTGATGGGCTGGTGAACCTCCAGAAAAATAGACTCGATTTCGTAATTCCACATCTTTAGTCTACAGTTGTGGGGTGGTAAACTTGTATGGTGCCTGCAGCAACATGTGTTCCTTAACGGCGACAATGTGTTCTTGTGTGCCACGGTGGGGTGCCCTTTTCTAGAAAAAGTTAAGTGGTTCGTGCAGGCTGAGGCTGAGAATAAGGTGTCTGGAAGGCGAATGGGCGGGTGTTCTCCTTGCAATATTGCCAGGGGTTGTGTTGGCAAAAAAGCAGCAGCTTTTTGGTAGTTTGCACAATTCCATCCATGTCGAGCCCGTTTTTGAGCAAATGTTACATTTCACAAACTTTTGTTTCTTCGAAGCATCGAGATATTTCTACATAAGCACCATCCAACTCTTGAGCCCCCCTTTAAAGTCGGGCAGAAAGCAATGGAGGACAGGGTGATGGGTGTAACTCCATGCGTTTTGCCAGTGGAGTTGTTGCGGTTCCTACTTCAAGCTTGCTGTGGTGCACTGGAAAGTAGCTGAAGGCAATTGTGGCAGCAATGGTTCCCGTTTTTGGACCAATCTCTAAGAAGGACCAAAGAGCACAAGGAATCAGAAGATGAAGACGCAGAAGAAGAGCAGAAGACGCAGAAACCGAAACAGAGAAGTGACGAGTAGTGTGGGAGTGCAGCCCAGCCGCCCGAATTTAGAGTTTATCATAGTTTATCCTCCTTTTAATTCATCCAACTTGGCTGAGAGTGCATTTTCCCATGGCCGAGGTGGCACATGTGAACTGCTCTTGGGTCCAAAGCCTTGGAGATGAGTCACAGCACAGCTTCAACTTGAAGGAAGCT
>VSDK01022674.1:32552-45052 GCA_009767595.1 Symbiodinium kawagutii
CACCTGCCAACAGCACCTGCCGACAGCACCTGCCGACAGCACCTGCCGACAGCACCTGCCCACCAGCACCTGCCGACAGCACCTGCCATCAGCACCTGCCAACAGCACCTGCCCACAGCACCTGCCACCAGCACCTGCCCACAGCACCTGCCGACAGCACCTGCCGACAGCACCTGCCAACAGCACCTGCCGACAGCACCTGCCGACAGCACCTGCCGACAGCATTTTCCACCAGCACCTGCCGACAGCACCCGCCCACAGCACCTACGGACAGCACCTGCCGACAGCACCCTCCACCAAAAAGTTCGCCGACAAGCACCTTTTCTTTTGGAAGTAAGAGCCCCTATAGCTTCCAGCTATCTGGGGAATGAAGATTAAAATCCAGAGGTAACCCCCTTCTGACCTACAGGTGACTCAGGTGACAGCATTCTTTGAATCATTCCTTGCAGCAAGAATGTACATCTGGACCTGGTCTCCTGATTTTGCTGCTTTTGGCAGCCTTTGTAGCACGAATTGTTTGCTCGTCCCAAGACGACAACCAGACGGACAGGTCGATTTCACGTAATCCTCCACCCACAACCCAGGAGCCTCTGGCCCTGAAAGGGGGCCGACCAAAAGTCTTGTACAGGATAGGTGGGAATCTCGACCTGGCACGCCATAGGTCAGGTGGGATACCAAAAATTTTGAACCAAAGTCCTGCAAGGCAGGCAGTCGAAACCCAGACCAAGGGAACCAGGACAAACTGGCACCAATCCACTGCTAAGGAAAAGAGAGAAGGGGTTGGTGCAAGTGGAGTGTCCTGTTGTCTGTCAACTCTCCCCTTTTCACACTCGGGCATTTTTTCACACTTACATACATAATAGTTTGTGCTTAGAAGCCTAGGCAGTTTCAGCCATTGACCCTTGAACAAACGCCGGAAAGAGGCATTAACTTGCGATTTAAGTCCTTCCACGGGGCTGCTCTACTGCCAGGGCTATGGCAGCCACAGCAGCATACCAGGACTAAAATCAGAAGTTTATTCTTTAAAACGCCTATGGTGCGAAGGTGGCCCTGCTGAAACATTAACTTAATAGTTTAGTCTTTTGCAACCCCTGTTTTCAGTCCCTTCCCTGCTGACATGTAGCCCAACACGGGCCGCATATCGCTTGTCAAAAAAATCGGATTCAAGTCTTAGGAAAAAACTTTCGTTGCAAAGCTTACAGCGCTGAATGTGCAAGAACTTCAACGTAGTTTTAATCTGCGCAAAGGATTGAGCATCAGCAAACTGAAATGATTTGAATTAGGCACTCGCCCGTAGACTTTATGCACAAACAGGTAGAATATAATCGTGGATATGCATGTCTTTATCTATCGCGCATGTCTTTATCTATCGCGCATGCTTTTATCTATCGCGCATGTCTTTATCTATCGCACATGTCTTTTACAGGTGCACCGCTCAATGCAGCTCATTGAATGTCAGGTTGTTTGATGTTTGTTCTGTTGCAGGGACGCCGGGGTCACAAGTTAACTGAGGGCATGTGCATCCAAACTAGTGGCGCTCTTTCTGTATTTGCAACTTTCTGGAGCATTATTCATGATGCGCTGCGGGGCAGACGGGTTTGCACATATCAAATTCACGTGTATGGACTTTGTACGGATGTGTGATGTGTGCATATCGCGTGCATATGGTGTGCATGTGTGCCTGTTCGGCCTGTTTCTACTTGTATGATGCCAGGATGGAAAAAAGGTTGTGTCGTGTCAGGAGCCTCTCAGTGACACGGGAGGCTCGCAGCAAGGTCTTCTGGAGTGATCCGAACCCCAACGACAACTCACGAAGCAAGTTTTGTTCGATGTTCCATCAGGGCATTGTGAAGAAATTCATGAACTGGCATTTGCATATGCTGGCATGCTCACATGTCATCATGTTGTACGATGTGGTTGGGCTTTGTTGGGCTTTGTTGGGCTGTCGTTGGCGAGTCTTGAGAAGTGCAGCTTTGCGAAGGCAAGACTTCTTTCGGCCAAGAAGCACCTTCACTCGACCCACAGGTTGGAGAGCCCAGGAGCAGAAACATTTTATACATACATATAGATATATATACATATTTCTATATTTATACATATATATATATATATATATATAATTTTTCGCCATCTTGTTACGTTTGATACTCGGGTTGCTAGCCCATGAGCCCAGTGCACTGCAATGTTTCTATTCTAAGTCACATTTCAGATGCGTTGGGTATACTTAGTACCAACATCTTGACTCCTTGGGAGCAGTTGTCAGTTTCCAAACTCCTGTATACTTTTCAGACGATTTTTGCTCATACTCACTCACGGTGAGTGAGTGTGCTGAGCCCATGTGGAACTAATGTTGAGTCAAGAGTAGATTGAAGATTGCTGTGTTCATGCAGTTTGACACCCATGGCATGCAAACGCACAATATTCTGCAGCGCGAAGTTGGGGTTCCAACTAGAGCCGCTTTGCTTACACTTGTTGGTGGTTAGAGTTTGCTAGGAAGGGAAGATAAGGGAAACCAGCAATGCCGGAGATAGAGTTCTTGGACAGCTGGGTCAGTTGTCATGGAAAGCCGAAGTTGATGCAAGGTGGTCTCCAACGAAGGAAACAACTGGGATGCCTTTGAAACATCTGCCTGGCACCAGGCCGGAACCAGCAATTCCTGTTTGCATTTTGAAAAAAGATCGCAATTTTTCAAGATGAAAAAGTGAAATCAAAAATGGATTCTTTCCACTTTCTGATTGGTCAGGCTCCTGCAGCCTCTCCAGCCCCTGCACCAGCCTCTGCACCAGCCCCTGCGCACGAGTCGCAGAAGTGGCAAGCTTTCGGTGAAGCTGTCCTGCCCCAAGAATTTTCTTACGGCTTTGACAAGCTTCACAGTCAACATGGTCTTGAGAGATGTACTTGGAATGAGTCAGAATTTCCAGATGTTTAATTTACTTTGACGTTTGGCAGGCTGTTGGTGAGTCAGAGGAAAAATGGGATGCATTTGGCGATGCTGTGCGCTCAGTGGTCACGCGATGCCTCCACCTTGGCAACAACAGGTCACAAGTTCGGTCAAATGTGTACATGCAGCCGCACGCGGTAAAAATAAGATTCATTGCATCATGCAAGTGACTTCAGAGAAGGAAGAAAAATCAAAAGCACGGAAGCAACGGGTTGGCTTGTGCTGGAATGTCTGGACTGCTCAATGCTCAGGCCGTCATGCCAGACACCAGCAAGCTCCCGGAGGTTTCCTGAGAACCTGTTGGCTTTTCTTATTTGTAATCGAGCTTTCAATATCTCTCAATCTTGTAACTTCGAAGTGTTCCACTGTGCCAGGCTACAGCTACGGATCAACAGTGGGCTGCTTTTGGTGAGGAGGTGAAACAATTTGAAACATCTATAGCATTCTATAGCTATTTAGGTCTTTACGATGGGACAGCGATTTGGTTCATCTTTACATTGGGATGGTCCGGGATGGGCTGCGCAGTTTTGTTCGGAGGCAGCACCGAAAGCTGAAGTGGAATGGAGTGCCTTTGACAGTCAGCCTGCTTGCCCCTCAGACCTTGGGCAGTCCTGGGAAGGAACTGCTCATGCCGTTCTGTTGGACCATTTTTCTCTTGGTCTGGAGAGTACGCGGCAAAAAAAACTGAGGCGACTGTCCAGGCTCAAGATGAGAGTTGGAGTGCTTTCAGCTCTCAGGCCGGACATGCTGTCTGTGTGTGTGTTTTTTCCCGGAATTCTTCCCCAAAAGGCAGGGGAGCTCCAAATAGAGTTCTTACGGGGTTACAAGGCCCCGAAGTAAGATTCCTGCGCTCCCAGACAGGATTCATCAATGTTGTCAAGGAGGGTCCAGTTGTGAAGTTCAAAGAACAAGCTTTTTAAAAAATAGGTGGCCAGGCAGCCCGGGTTTCTACACCAGGGTTCGAATTCCTGAGCGAAAATGTGAGCAAGCCGGCATGACTCGCAAACAAAATTCCTGAGCAAACTGCTTTCAACTCCTAAATGTTTCGGAGCAAGTAGGGTTCCCAAGCAAGGCCTCCATTGCCAGGTTCTCAGACAAGGTGCATAAGCAATCTTCTCATCCAAGCGTTTCAAGCAAGACTCCGAAGCAGGGGTTCCAGGGTTCTCCAGCAAGACTTCCACCCAGGGTTCGTAAACAAGGAAGCCTGGCTCTTTCAAACCTGCATCGCCTCTCTGAAAAGCAAAACTCATGGTTGTGATTGGCAGGGGCTGATACGGTGTCCGTGGAAGGGTTGTCGGGTTGTCCATGTTCATCATCGTTGTTGTTGGGTGCGGAGCTACCAACATGTCTTGAGTTCATCCTGTCAGGTCTAGGGGTTGGGGTGGGGTCGACATGTTCCATTATCTGGCACTTCGCCCTGTCACCTAAATTGTGGCCATTCTATCGAGCTTAAGGGTGAAAAACATATTTCCGAACATATCATTTTTTGTTGCATTCGAGAGAGAACTGACAATGAAGAATTTACCGAAGCAAAATGACCATGTCCAATGATGAGTTGTGGCCCTGCCACATGGGAACAACACCAAAATTCACAATGTATACATGCCCCACAAAGAACAACGTTTTGTTCTTCTCGATTGCCACATGCCATAGCAAAATGGATGACCCCTGTGCGAGCGCACGGTCACCCAACAACCCTGTCATTCGGCACCCCTTTTTTGCCTCGGGGTGAGGATCCTTGCAATCTTTGGCACACATGTTCAGATTGTGACTGTTCAGTGCAAGGACATAGCTTTCATAAGCTTTACTGACGAGTCCAAAGGGAGAGGCTTTCATAAGCTTCCTTTACGATGGCTATACTCTCCTATCCTCTCCTTGTCGAGATCTCGATCGTAAATTGCGGCAACGGGCTCCCATGTTCTTTTGCGTTGCTTGCCTTGAAATTGGGAGCAACTTCTCTGGACTTTTTCTTTTCACTTCAGGTTGTCCATATTGTAGTATTTGTTTAACCATGTCCATACATATATAATATTTACTTATTCATTTATATATATGTATATATCTTTATATATATATATATATCTGTATATATCTGCATATATATATATATTACTGCACGAATGCATGATGGACGTATAGAGAACAGCTTGCATGTCACATCTGCATTGTCGCTTTGCAACATTTGAAGGTGCCACCTTCAAAGCCAGAGGAGGCAACGATCCAAAGACTTTTTCAGTATTGGTTTGACCACTCGACTCTGTCAATCTCTCCTTCTCAGAAAGTCTTCCTCTATGTGTTCTGTTTGGCCATTTCATTTCGGTTTCGCTACTCTGCCATTGTCTGCCATCGGCTTTGTCATTTGTGACTTAGGATGCTGACTGGGCAGCATTTGAGAGGTTCGCGTCTGCTACTTGTGATTGTCGCCCTTTCTCTCATTTGATGTGTGAGCAAGCTGATAGTACGTGTGGAGTACAGGTGTTGAGCTGCAACTCAAAAAAACATATGTGGGTTGATTACGGTTTTTGTCCAGTCAAGCTCGGATTCTAAATGTTCAAAGCCTTCATTCTTTCATGTGTCCATGTGCTCAATCTCATTTCAACGGTCCTGTGCAGTGCTTCTGGACCGACTTCGGCCACTGCACCAACCACTGCTTCCACAACGGCCCCAACAGGAGCCTGTAAGGATCTGTGAGGTGTGAATTTGTGTGACATAGGGTGCTGGTTCCCCAGGAGACTTGTGGAGCAAGATGTCTGCCTTTGATGACCTTCTGAAAGAGGACACCTGTCGGACCAGTGTCAAAGGTGTGAAATTCGTTGATGAAGCAAATAAAGAAGTAAAGGTATGCAAAGATATCATATATAAGATGTTAAAGGTATGTTAATAAGTATTCACTTTGAATCTTGAGCAAATGCACATGAGGCAGGCATGGTGACCAGCACAATGGGTTTTCCTATGCATTTTTCGACGCTGTTCTCAGCTGTTCTCCTGTGCCAGGATGACGCTCTGGGGGGTCCCCAGGCAGAGCTTGGCCAAGGCGAACCGATTGCCCTTCAGCCCTCCCTTGGCAGCGTCCCTGATGAAACCCATGTCCCACAGAGCAACCACGAGTTACCCCACAGTTTTCAGGGTTTGAGAGACACAGATCTTGGAGAGGCAACACTGCTGAGCTCCTTTTCACAGATGCACCGGGCCCAATGAATCGTTTGGCTTCCTCTGCAGTCACAGTTTTCCTTTGCACACTCAAGGAGCCTGAATTTGATGCAGGGATTCAGGCGAGTGAAGGGCACTGGAAGGGGTGACGATGCACAAAGAATGCGTCGTTGCCTGACTGGAGGTGGGAGGAACGGGAGCAGCGCCAATGGACGTTCTGCCGGTGCGGTTGCCCAGCTACGAGGTATTCTGTTTCTGTCTGTTTGAAGACGTGAAATCCCGGTGACTCTGCGAGGAAGTGTCGCATCCAGTTCCCGAGCTGGTGCAGAATTTGGTCGAGGAGACATGCAATCTCAAACTCAGACAGACAAAAACTCAACTGGACACAATTGGTTTCAGTTCGTTCTTGTATCCTCATGTGTCTCGCAATGTCTTGCAAACCACTTTGAAGATGAGCTGCTTGTTCGCTACGTCAGTATACTGCAATTTATGCAAAGTGATGCTTGACCGGATCAAGAACCCTGCCCTTTTATGGCTTCGAGCGTTTCAAGCTGTAGTGTCAAGCCTTTCTATCTTTTGGTGGAATTCTCGTCCTGGTCCTGGGAAAGTCATGGAAAAATACTTGTAACAGCATTCAAGTGTCATAGGTTGAAGGGGACCATGCTATTGCACGATTGTATCTTGCGTTGCGACGCGGACATAGAACTATCGAAAGACAAGTACGTACTGATCCAGCCTGAAGTAGGGAATGTAATGAGCAGTTTTATTCTCAGCAAAGATGCACAGTAAATGCCAGCGAAATGAAAATGACCGCCTCAATTACTTTGAGTCTGTCAGATGCACAGGTACCCTCACACAGCTGCCCCCAAGAAGTGAGAGCTTGTAGAGTTGTAAACATTGTTTTGGATAAATATGTTTATTTCGATGAGGTAAGGTATCATGAGGTAGGACCCGTAAGGCAAAAGAGAAGGCTCTGTGAATCAGTGGAGCATAAAGCGAAGAAAGGAAAGCAAAGGGAATTAGTGTCAAATGTGTATAGACATTATATGTACATTCCATAGATACATAGATACATAGATACATAGATAGATAGATAGATAGAAAGATAGATAGATACATAGATAGATTGATAGACAGATAGATAGATAGATACTGCATAGATGCATAGATGCATAGATGCATTGATGCATAGATGCATAGATATATAGATGCATAGATGCATAGATACATATACATATGTATATATATATATTTATACATAGACACACATATATATATATATATCTATATAGATACATCGATACATCGATACATAGATGCATGGATACATAGACAGATAGATAGATAGATACATACATACATGCATACATAGATACATGGATACATAGATACATAGATACATAGATCCATAGATAGATAGATAGATAGATAGATAGATAGATAGATAGATAGATAGATAGAAAGATAGATAGATACATAGATGCATAGATGCATAGATGCATAGATGCATAGAAGCATAGATGCATAGATGCATAGATGCATAGATGCATAGATGCATAGATACATAGACACACACACACACATACAGGCATACATAGATAGATAGATAGATAGATACATACATATATACATAGATACATACATGCATTATACATACACAGGTTTGGATTGTTACACATATGACATTTATTTCATATGGACCTATGCGCATCTACGTATGTTTTCAGCGCAAGACAGCTCGGCCTGACTTGTCGTTTCTCCTCCTTCTTATTCCCATTCTTACAGTACATCAGATTCTATGTCATGACTTGTTGGGTTGTTCATTCCTTCCTGTGCCAGAAATGTTCGTACTGGTTCCGTTGCAGGAGTATTCGTTGCCATTTGCTTAAATGAAATATCTGACACTGCAGGTTGCCATTTTTGCTAAATGAAATATCTGGAACTGCAGTACCCCACGCACCATTTCTTTGGATCCAACCCTGTCTTGTCTCTTTCATGACATGTTGGAAGATGGTTCTGCCTCTTTAGTTTTAAAATCCGCTATTTGGCAGATGCATTTACACGTCAGTTAATTTTGATCACATTTACCTTGCAAGGATCTTGTGATATTAGAAAGGGATGTCTGATGATGTCTGCATTTGTGCCTCTCCTTTCGTACAGATGAAGGGATTGGCCGTGTCATGCCGTGTCTCAGGAGCCACTGAATGACATTGAAGGCACCATGAACTGCTGGGGGGTCATTGCGTGCGGAGGACGTTATTGGGCTTGTGCTGTAGGCTGAGTCGTACGCAACTCTGCTTGCGAAGGCACAGTTTCCTTCGGCGAAGCACCGGCTTCGCTTGACCCACTGGATGGGGACTCAGAAGAGATGCAAGTTCAACAGCTGAACTCACTTTGTGTCAACGATTTTGCTCAAACTCGATTCTTGGGCGATAATGACAACTTCCTGTCCTGCAAATCTTTCAACCAACATAGACGTGTGCAGGGTTGAGGTGGCGAATTTTTGTTCCAATATTCTTTAAACAAAGGTTTCTTGTTCATGCTCAGTCCACATATTTCAGATCAGTGCGGCATGCGCGGTACCAAGCCGAGACAAGCACGCCTCTTGAAACACAAAAACCGTTTCGAGTACAGTTGCAAGGTATGTTGCTAGTGTTTGGGGTAACTTAGAAACAAATTGGACAATGTTGGTGATTACAAGGTAGCATCGTCGCAAGAGTGAACCACATTGTGCGGGTGCAAGTACACACCTCTCCATGCGGATGAAACAAATAAATCATAACTAATCGCACATCTGAATACATCAGCTTAAATCTGGCAAGCAATACTAGCATTTTTTGGGCAACGTTTTGCAATAGCAAAAACCGCGCGAGTCATGTTCATAGAAAGCCGAAGTTGATGCAAGGTGGTGTCCAACGAAGAAAACAACTGGGATGCCTTTGAAACATCTGCCTGGCACCAGGCAGGGGCCACCAAATACTGCTTGCATTTTGACAAAAGATCCCCATTTTTCAAGATGCAAAAGTGGAATCAAAAATGGATTCCTTCCACTTTCTGACTGGTCAGGCTCCTGCAGCCTCTCCAGCCCCTGCACCAGCCTCTGCACCAGCCCCTGCGCACGAGTCACAGAAGTGGCAAGCTTTCGGTGAAGCTGTCCTGCCCCAAGAATTTTCTTACGACTTTGACAAACTTCACAGTCAACATGGTCTTGAGAGATGTACTTGGAATGAGTCAGAATTTCCAGATGTTTAATCTACTTTGACGTTTGGCAGGCTGTTGGTGAGTCAGAGGAAAAATGGGATGCATTTGGCGATGCTGTGCGCTCAGTGGTCACGCGATGCCTCCACCTTGGCAACAACAGGTCACAAGTTCGGTCAAATGTGTACATGCAGCCGCACGCGGTAAAAATAAGATTCATTGCATCATGCAAGTGACTTCAGAGAAGGAAGAAAAATCAAAAGCACGGAAGCAACGGGTTGGCTTGTGCTGGAATGTCTGGACTGCTCAATGCTCAGGCCGTCATGCCAGACACCAGCAAGCTCCCGGAGGTTTCCTGAGAACCTGTTGGCTTTTCTTATTTGTAATCGAGCTTTCAATATCTCTCAATCTTGTAACTTCGAAGTGTTCCACTGTGCCAGGCTACAGCTACGGATCAACAGTGGGCTGCTTTTGGTGAGGAGGTGAAACAATTTGAAACATCTATAGCATTCTATAGCTATTTAGGTCTTTACGATGGGACAGCGATTTGGTTCATCTTTACATTGGGATGGTCCGGGATGGGCTGCGCAGTTTTGTTCGGAGGCAGCACCGAAAGCTGAAGTGGAATGGAGTGCCTTTGACAGTCAGCCTGCTTGCCCCTTAGACCTTGGGCAGTCCTGGGAAGGAACTGCTCATGCCGTTCTGTTGGACCATTTTTCTCTTGGTCTGGAGAGTACGCAGCGGAAAAAAACTGAGGCGTTTGTCCAGGCTCAAGATGAGAGTTGGAGTGCTTTCAGCTCTCAGGCCGGACATGCTCTGTTTTTTGCAATTAAGATTTGCAGATCTCAGATATACACATTTAGGCTTGGCGCAGTGAATTCGTTTTTGTTGTGCATTGTGTTCAAAAAACGAAGAAACCCACGAGATTTTCCAACCCAAGAAAGCAGAACCTCGAAAAAAGGACTAACAAAATCGGTACTTCCAATGCTGAGAAGGCAGGTGCTGTCGAAAACCAATGAAAATCGATGCTTCCAAACCGGAGAAGGTAGAACCTCCAAGAAAGCAATGGAAGCAACTACTTCCAGAGTGCAGAACGTCTGAAAGATCAATTAGAACTAACTACTACTTGAGACAAAGGGAAGGCAGAACCTAAAATCTGATGAAACTACTTTGATTGAACTCACAGAAGGCAGAACATCAAAATTCCAACCTGGACCATGTCAACAGGTGCCGTTTTGTCGCCTTTTTCCGACCCAAAGATATATCACCTGCACACAATGTTTGCATTCAAACATTTACAGGCGGCCTCCGCGTTGGGAGCGACTTTTTTGATTTCCACAAATATCCTTCGAAGCACATCTGATATACATTTTTTTGCCAACAAATGTGTAAGCTTCTTTCAAGAACAAGAGGTTATGCTTGTGGCAACACTGCGTTCAAAACAGCGGTATTTCGGACGTTTTCTGCACCTTGAGCTCCGCGGTAAATGCGGGGACAAACATCAACAAATCGTTCAGCATGAACGTGCAAAGGCATGCTCCAGTTTGGGGGTGGGTGCCTTCCCAAAAAGTTTCCTCAAGGATCCTGTGCAAGCAGCCAGAAATCCCTCGGCCAACCCTCTTGCACTTTGTGAAGAGAGTTGGCGACAGATAGAGAGCCCCAACAAAGCTACAAGGAAGGCGTCTGCTGAAGATTCGGTTGCTAATTGTGAAGATAGCATCGCTATCGCTGGATCAGAGTTTGTTTCACCAGCGATGAAATCTTTTTGTGGCACAGCGACAGTGAACGAGACGGGATTCTCAAACTGGAAGACTTCTTTTCCCCGATGTTTGACGAATGCTCATTTTTGAGTTTTTCTTGTACCGGCTTCTTTTACAATCAGAATTGTGATTTTATACTTTTGTTAAGCACTAAATTTATGCTTGGCCAAACCTCATACACATGATGGGTCACACATGAACTTGTTCAGTTTGCACTGAAAGTACTTTTGCCGCAGAATGGATTGCAAGCAATTGCAGCCATTGTATTGGCAGTGTTAAAAAGGTAGTTTTCAAAGGGGGTTGCATACATTTAGGTATAATATACACACCTATTCACCCATTCGCATGTTTCATGTTTCTTGATATTTGCACGCAGAGAGCGCCCGTCTTGGAGGGTGAAGTTGAAGATCAACTATAATCAACTGTATATATATATATATATACGTATGTATGTATGTATATATATATATATGTATATACGCACACATATGTATTATGCGTTGACACATATTTTTGCAGGCACCACCTTCAAAGCCAGAGGAGGCACCGATCCAAAGACTTTTTCAGTGTTGGACTCTGCCATGGTCTGCAATTGGCTTTGTCATTTGTGACTTAGGATGCTGACTGGGCAGCATTTGAGAGGTTCGCGTCTACTACTTGTGATTGTCGCCCTTTCTCTCATTTGATGTGTGAGGAAACTGATTGTACGTGTGGAGTACAGGTGTTGAGCTGCGCTTCAAAAAACACCATGTGGGTTGAGTACGCTTTTTGTCCGTTCAAGCTCGGATTCTACGTGTTCAAAGCCTTCATTCTTTCACGTGTCCATGTGCTCAATCTCATTTCAACGGTCCTGTGCAGTGCTTCTGGACCTACTTCGCTCACTGCACCAACCACTGCTTCCACAACGGCCCCAACAGGAGCCTGTGAGCTGTGTTGTGTCCAGGTGGTGAACCACACTCGATAAATATAGAAATGAGATGAGAGAAATTTGATGATGGACGCATGACAGGACTTGCAAACGAATGCAAGGACAAACACGAGTCACAAACATGCGCAGACACACACACACATGCATACACATCTACATTGCATACACGCCAGGCATAAGTTTATCCACGCACACACGCACACATGTACAGATAATCAAAGAGATAGATAGAAATCACACATATAGATAAATGAATGAATAAATAAATAAAAAAAATGAATCAATAAAGAAACACATAGATTAATAAATGAATATAAATAGATAGATAAATACATAGATAAATAGATTAACAAATAAATAGATACATAAATAAATAGATAAATAAATAAATGAATGAATAAATAGATAGATGAATAAATAGATAAATGAATAAATAAATCAATGAATGAATAAATAAATATTAATATAAAAATAAAGATAAATAAATAGATAAGTAAATGAATAAATATCAATAAATAAATAG
>VSDK01022674.1:49916-70029 GCA_009767595.1 Symbiodinium kawagutii
GTACAAGTAGTACAAGTAGTACAAGTAGTACAAGTAGTAGAAGTATTCTGTTGTTGTTGTTGTTGTTGTTGTTGTTGTTGTTGTTGTTGTTGTTGTTGTTGCTGTTGTTGTTGGTGTTGTTGCTGTTCTTGTTGACGCAATTGGTGGCGCTCGGTGAGTACCAGCGTGCTTTGCGCATCCCGCTTCGGATCAGACATGATCAAGCTATGACAATATGCCAATGCAGATTGCTGCCAACTTCAGATTTGGAATTCTCACAGGTATGTCTGAGCCCCTCACAGACGATGCCCGCGGCTTGATACATCGCTGAATTTCTTTGTGTTCACCTTTGTGCGCATCAGAGACTTTTGAAGGCACAAAGATGTGTAAAGACCTGCCAGTCTGAATTCCAAGGAACCTGAAGATGGTGGAAGCGAAGCCCTTGAGGACCAAATGGGGCGTGTCGTTTTCCTCATGTTTCACCCATGTTTTCATTTTGGCATTTTACGACGTGAATGAACAATGATTAGTTATATCTTATATGTACAGGCATGCTTGTACATGCATATGAATGTAAGACATTATAAGACCAAAGAAGATTGGAAGTGAATTTGTGCATGATCATTCTTTGTGGAGGCCAAAGCTTTGGCTCGCAGCCTTTGCAATTTGGGCCGCTTTGAAGAGGCTTTGCAGTGTAAGGCACCGCCTGGTTAGATGTTTGTCGATAGTCTCAGTGGATACTTTGTCTCAAAAACTTCTGCAGTGGATACTGAAAACTGCAAACAGAGCGCAGTGTCACACTTCGATGCTGTGCTGCGCATGTATTTTTTGAAGGCCAATGGAGACGTTTTGAGACGTCTACATACGGCAGAAGAGAAGAAGAAGGCAGGTTTAGAAGAGAAGCACTGGAAGCAAGGAAGAGAAGTACTTCTCTGTACTTCAGTGTCTCTGAATGTTTCTCACCATTTCTTAAAGCTTATCAATGTTCTTACTGCTTCTTAAAAGCTTCTTGTTTGTCTGTTTCTCCTTGTAACAAGAAGCACGGTAGGCTCAGTAGGCTGCGACTGCCAGGAGGCGGTGGCACAGGATGACTTTGAAGGTGCCATAAAGATCCGCAGCGAGATCAAGGCGGGGCATAGATTGGTCCTTTGTGGTTTTGAAGTTTCGCATAGGAAGAGGCAAAGCTTAGGGCTGCAATTGCCTTCTGAGTTTGTTTTATTGATTTAGTATTGTTTTTACTTTGAAGTGGTGCAATTGAGTGCCTCTTCCATGCTGTCCAGCAGAGCTAATATGTATTTTTTTCGATGTGTTTTTGGGGCACTTTTTTGACTCTTGGGCTGGACCTCGGCACTTCTGCTTTCGTTCGTGCTGGTTTCGGTGGTGCAAAGTCCGCATCCAGAGCTACCAAACAGCAGCTCGATCCTGCGAGAAAACACAATGTTTCGTGAGCTTCCCATAGCTTACCAATTCGCACCCTACAGTTCTAACAGTCCCGTACGATCTCCCCGGGCCACACAATCTCTTCCCTGAGTCACCTCTTGAGCTACGACTTAGCGTTGACTTGACTTGATGAGCTATGTGAGGTCTGCTATTTTTGGATCCGTAACTCGGAGTTTCTTTTGGACACTTTCTTTGATATCCTTTGATCATCTACACATAATATACCTATGTATCTATGCGTGTTATTTACCTGTGTTTTCACACATACTCTGAAAACAAGTTGGTCGTCTAAGCACAAATTGTGCAGTCACATGTCGTGTGAAAGTCTGCGGTTTATACACGAGTGTTTGGTGGTGTGAAGAGGCAAATTGGAGATGTGGCCATGTCAGGTCTCCAGGTGTAGGTTTGGACACAAATTTTGCTGTCATATTTTGCTGCGTGAAAACATAGTGCACGCACTTTGCTGTGCCAAGGCCAAGACTTTGTCTTTCAAAATCAAGTAAAGCACATGCAGAGCAAAATTAGACGCCGTAAAACTGTAAAAGAAATTGCCCCGCGACAAGAAGAGGAGAAGGGAGGAGAGGAGAGGAGGGAGAATCGTGAAAGTTAGATGAGAAAAGCAGCATAAGAAGAGAAGAGAGGAGACACAGCAAGTCAGACGATTCCAATTTGAGTTACAGGAGAGAGAACCTCTACAGTTAAAACTAAAACAAATACAATCAACAGAAGACACATCCATCAGCATTTGACTCCCCATATGGGCAGATTTGGGATCTAACACATTTCCGTTTTCAATTCCTTCGATGTTTTTCTCTCTTTTTTTTCAGGAAATCTCTTGCTATTGTTTTACTTGTGGATATTTTAATCTATTTTGTTATTTTTTCCCTTTTCGAAGTTTGTTTTACACAAGTGTTGCTTGAAATTCGAGGAGATCAGCAGCTCTTTGGTGTCCGAAGAGGTTCTCGAGGTGCGGTCGACTTTGAAGCTTCAAATCGCTCCATCTGAGATCTTTGAGTCTTTGGAGCTTCAAGTCCTGTGCAGCTTGGCTCAAAGTCTCATGGTAGAGCATAAGCCCACAACATCCCACAGCTATGCCATGCAAAAATGTGCGAAACATCCCACAGTTGAAAGTCTGGCAATGCAGCTTCTGTCACAGTTGAAGCATGCTGAGTCTGAACTGTTGGAAAAATAACGACGCGCGGTTCTTACTTCGGCTCACTGGTCTGTTGCGGCCATGTGAATATCCTGCAGGTGGGATGCTCCGGAGCACATATTTGATACTCATGCAGTGCAGAGACAGACACCTTCACATTGAAGAACCTATTTCTGCGGTAGTTCGAAGTAACCTTTAGCATTAATCCTCATTTGGTGCAGGAACCTTCTGCCCGAGCCTTTAGATGCCTGAAGACCAGGACATCATTCTGGCCTGGTATTTTTTGAAATGTAAATTGAACCAAGTCAGAGTTCCCCGCCCTGTCCGCTACACTTTCAGACTTCCGTTTAGCTTGTACTTCGTTTCGCCTCTATAGCCATGAATTTTGTTCAAATTTAGGCTCTTGGCATGCGGTGATGCGAAGTGTTGACCCCAAGTGGGGCCAGGAGCTTTGGAAGCAACGGGTCCCTTCCTTCCTTTACTTCAAAATGATGGGAACCTTCCTTCCTACTGACAGCATTCTGGGAACCTTTGGATTGAAATTCAGATAGTAAAAAATTGAGCAACCACTCGCAACCACTCGCAACCTTGGAATGCCTTTTCAGCAACCATTCAACTGAGAGTGTACCCATAGCCTGTCCGAATGCAGATTTCAAGGAAGGGTTGTAGAAGGTTCCAATCCATCAGTTCAAAGCTTTTTCAAAGGCACAATGGCCCCCAGGTGCAGAAAGTTCGAACGGGAGAAGACAATTTTTCCCGTAAATGGCCACTGAGAAGTGAAGAGGTGTGGCACAACTCCCTCGCATGTCAAGGTTCTAGGGATGTGTGTCCATGGGCCTTTCGATAGATCCAAGAAACAAGCAAAGCTCCAAGCACGGACACCTGCGGTCATCATGGATCGCCCTGTTTCGTACCAAGTTTTGGTGGGTTCCAGAGAGCTCTGAAGCTCTTCAGTATACAAGTTCTGGGGTTTCGCTGCAAAGACAGCTTGCAGCAGATTCCAAGTCCATTGTTGATGGGATCCACAAGGCTTCAAGTCAAAGTCTGAGCTGTATAATATATATATATATATATATACAACCATATATATATATATATAACCATATATATATATATATATACGTATATATGTATATGCGCATAGAGATATGAATACATCATTGTACCGTGTTGCAGTTGCACTTTGGGATCTGTCATGGTTTCATTCTCCCCTATCAAACTGGACGTGAGGAGAAAGGTGATGGCAATGGTCGACCGAAATTTGGCAGGCTTGAACTTTGCAGTGCCAATTTCATTTTCATGTAAAGCATGTGCGCGAGAGAAGGCAAGGGCTACAAATGATTTGCATTCTCCAGCTCCTTCCATTGTCTCCCACGACTGCTGCGGGTACTGTTCTGTTTGCTACTCATCCTGATGCTGCAGCTAAGAATTGTTTTGATGACGGTGGTAGTGGTGATGACGATGACGACGGCACCGACTGGAGCGAGAATGATGATGTTTTTGTCTATTTTGGCGACGACGACGACGACGACGATGATGATGATGGCAGCGATGACCACAATAGAGCTTGAAATCAGAGTTGGTTGGGAGTGTATCGTCAGGCCGTAGTTGCACCGCTTACCCGAATGGCAGGAGCAAGAGCGCTCGCAAACTCCAAAGGCGAGCGACCAAATCTCGGTCCCCAAATCAAAGCATTTCGAAAGCTCAGAATGCTTCTTTTCCTCATTTGGAATCCACAAACCTGCAAGGCGCAACGGACTGGCATCACGTTCTGAGAGTTCTGCTGCATTGAATGATGAGGACTGACACAATGAGTTTTTGACTGTGCATTAGAGAACTCCACGGCTGCAGTCGAATCTTGCGCTCAGGGGTCTGACTCGGAGATTTCCTCGGACAGCTCAGAGGTCATCGAGGCAACACACCAGCGACTTGGTGAAGTGGAAAGAGTTTCAGAACTCTGCGCGCTACGAGTTTCCGGGTGAATGCTTTATCCAACATGGATGAAAAGTATTCAAACCTGAGCTTTTAAAAGGTAGCTAGGTGATATCTAGGTGATATCTAGGTGATCATTGTTTGATATTTACCAAAGTATGCAGAATGCAATAAATGCAAAGCTCGTGTTGCACCACGTTGGGATCGGCAAAGCCATTGGAGCCTCCGAGGAATGATGGCCCTGGCCAATTGCTTCAAGCCTTGACCAGCAAATGGCTGCAGCCTTGGCCCAGCTGATGCGTCGCTTGCCGGAGCAGCCTTGGAGCTAAGGAAAGGTCACACAGAAAAGATGGTGGTGCGCCACGGCCGTTCTCCGCCCTGCAAGCAGAGATAGATGAGTTTTGGCAAGTGCTCAGGTTCAGATTATCAGATCTGGCATTGACATCAATGAGAGGCTGAAAGAACCGTGGGGGTCCAAGTGCTTAATCTGGACATAGTGTGGAGCCGGCGCAGCAGCACCTGTCGAAGAATAGGATGATTAGGAGAGATGAGTTGCCTGAAAGCGCGATGGTCTTGCGCCTCCTATCACATTCTTGATCAAGCGAGCGGTTCTCGGTTTTCCAATCGTCAACTTGCAGCGAAACAACTGGCGCCCCAGGAATGCTTTGGTAGTGGTGAACAGGTTCCAAAAGCACTGGATCATTTTGAAATCAAGTCCAAGAAAGTTTTAAACCATGTCGAAGTACCCAATTCAACTTCCAAAGGGAACAGGACTTCGGAGATCATCTCCCCTCCCAAGGAGAAACAGGGAGATAAAAGCAGACAAACAGAAGCACTCCACAAGACTGAGAAAGAGAGACTTAAGAAGTGGCCTACAGAGCAGAATGCTCTTCGCGAGAAAGCTGCGCTCACACACACACACACCTGTCATGCACGATGTGATTAAGATTTTTTTTGTTCAGTGCCAATGGATGGCTTGTGTGTCTGCTCTGTGTTCTCGCTCAAGCTAGATGCAATCCTTTTGGACGACATTTTGCTTGAGTCTGGAATAGTGCCCTACACAAGGAAGGTGTGTGAAAAACTGATCTGTAGCGCCTTTGGAAAGTCACTCTGCCTCTGGTCTGGTGGGGGACGGTTGAGGGTGATGCTTTTTCCCAGTACAACCTGTGTGAAGAGTCGCCGAGAATGTGATCGCAATCAGTCTGCGTGGTGACACCTTAAGAAGTCAGCTGTCTGTCCGAAGTGAAACTTATTGCAAGTTTGCATCCACGAGTGCAGAAGCAGTGAAATTCGGCATGTAAGCAAATCTGCTTGTCCAAGCCTGCTCTGTCCACGTATGCAAGCCAAGAAAGCTTACGCAAAATCCCATCAGCTTGTCTAAGATGAGCAGGGCTTTTTGTTCCTGCTCCCGGTCAAGAAGCTGATGCTGACTGGAAAGATCAAGCAACTAAGCAACCTTGGGATTTCTAGAAGCTCCAAACAGAAATTGAACCAGTCACCTGTCTTGAGGTGGGACCCTGGATTTGGACAATTTAAGCCCGGTTTCACAGGAAGACGGCAAGAGCGTGATTTCAAGTGGCAAAGAATGTCAAATTGTCAAGTTGCCTTGAGGCAAACGCTTGGTGCGCAAGCCTTGCATTTTGCAGTACGCCTTGGTTTGCTCAAGGACAGATGCTTTGCCTTGCGGTTTCTTTTGAGTACACACTTGCATAGTCCCACAACTCCTTGCACCTATGCGTTGCTGCTGCCTTCCGAATCAGTGGCCAAGTTGACAGGCATGTGAAGCCCTGCTCGATTGCAAGGCAGACATCGATGCCCAGACCAAGACAGGCAGGATGTTGAGGAAAGCGATCTTGATCCAGCAGGGGATGTCACCAATGTTGAGAAGGCTATGTTCAGGATGTAGTGAAGATCTCCACACAATGTTCCGTAGCAAGTTCACCAACTTTGTCGAGACTCAGGCGTTTCGGCCTTGATGGTGGCAGTGATGTTTAGCCGGTTAGACGTTTCGCCCTTACGACCCAAACCGTTTGTCTTTCACAATTTGCCTTCCTTTCGACCTTAGGTTGCGAGGCTTTTGGTGGATGCCAAGGCTACCGGGTCCGTGGTATGTGGATAGAAGCACCTAGAATTGAGTATCATAGAAGCACCTAGATTTTTTTGTATTCCACACTTTTAGATTAGCATTGTTGCTCTTCAGTACCCACAGCATCAAGGCAAGTGTCCTCCGTCAAGATCAAAATGGTCTCAGCGTGACGGACATTGCAATCCTGGAGGCGCATGAGCTGCCGCTTCACGAACAAACCATGTCGGTCCATGCAGCAAATTGATGCAATGTTTGTAGCATGAACTGCTTCTATTTTGTTGTGCAGTTTGAAGCACTTTGGTGGCTGTCAACACAGCACATAATGTCGGGGTAGTGATGAACAAAGGCTCCTTCTCAGCAAAAAAGGGTCAGTGAACAGAGGAACATGTGAAATCTAATAGGGGTTTTGATAAAGGAATCATTTTTGCCAATTGATGTGCAGTCGAATTGATCAAATCGAGCTTCAAGAGCCACGAAGCGTCTCGCACAAAGCGCTGAAGGAAGACGGGACAATCCAGATCCACCATGGGACCGGATGCAGTTGCAAGTGTTCAGATTCTGGTTCAGGAATCCTAAATACCCGGTAAATACCCTCAACAGAGCCTGGGGAAGCACCCGCAAAGCTGTTGATCACAAGATAATCCACACCACTTGACTTGCATGCCAGGGCAATCCACAGATGGTGCAGATGCTTGTGGAGCGAGAGAAGCAAGAGGATGAGGAAATGGAGAATGACGTAACTTGTTGTCGGACCTTTCAACTTGCTGTATTTGCCAAATGAAGCAGAGAATGCCCCTGCGACATCTGAAAATGTGGTATGTGCTTCCATGCGGGGGTTTTCCCTTTGTATTTTTTTGGACTTATTTTTGAAATAAGCTCATTGTTTCTTTCTTTGCTTTGAAGGATTGGCGAATAGTTTAGCCATCCGAAGCCACTGCAGGTGATGCAAGCGGCCATTGATGCTGGTGCTGATATCTCCTTATTGCCACCCGTTGATCAGGCTCGTGCTGATGGAAGACTCCTGGAAGAGACCTTAGAAGCTTCAACCCCCCGAGTCTAAATGTGTCAATTGAGCAACTGATCTAACTGATCCTGTTAAAGCTGGCTATTGCATAGACAAGTCAGACAAGTAGTCATATTCTCCCGGCAAGAGACCCAAAAAAGTGTGGTGGTAGGAAATGTGAACAGCACAAGATGAACACAAACATGGTTTCTTGGCAAGATCATTGTAGGATCTCTTTGTAAAAGGAAGAGAGGTCTCGCGCCCGCAGTTTCGTGCGAGACTTTCTTCGAAAGCGGAAGATGGAGGAACGTCGTTGACGTAAGGGTCACCGAAATAGCTGAGCCCAACTGACACCTGGGTACCTGCCAAGAAATCCGACCTTGCGGACTCCAAGTCTGTTTTCAAAGACAGGCCAACCAGCTCTTCAGAATTTGTGCGCCGAGCTAGTACTGCAATAGACCCCATTGCAGAATGAAACAGACCGCAAAACATGTCAACATTCAGGAATACACTTGCAGTGCATTGTTTGGCATTTTCATGTATTCTAATGTATTCTAGTTGTTTCCCGGACGAGTTTGACTTGATGCCAATCCCTTGGAAGAAGCTCCGGACCCTGGCCCTTACAAGCAAAATGCAGCGAAGTACAACTAGCGCGGCGAGCAGCATGTTGAGTGTTCCGGTATGGCGTATTGGCCATTTGTCAAGATTTGTTCCCCTTCTTCCTGCAATGTGGCACCGCTGGCAGACTCTTATGCTAGATGAACAATGGCTTCTGCAACAAATGATCAAAAAGACGCAGCTGACGCCTCAGATTCTGAAGCTTTTCAGGGTGTCTGTCCTGTCCTGTCCTGCCCTGCCCTGCCCTGTCCTGTCTGTATTTCTGCATCTCTGTCTACCTGTCTATCTGTCTATCGATCCATCTATCTATCGATGGATCTATCTATCTCTCTGTGTATCTGCTTATCTGTCTATCTCTCAATCAATCTATCTATCTATCTAGCTAGCCAGCTATCTAATCTACCTATCTATCTATCTATCTATCTATCTATCTATCTATCTATCTATCTAAGTATCTAATCTAATCTATCTAATCTAATCTATCTAATCTTATCTATCTATCTATCCATCTATCTATCTATCTATCTAACTATCTAATCTAATCAATCTAATCTAATCAAATCTAATCTAATCGAATCGAATCTAATCTAGTGTAGTCTGGTCTAGTCTAGTCTAATCTAATCTAATCTAATCTAATCTAACCTAACCTAACCAAACCCAACCTAATCTAACCTAATCTAACCTAATCTAACCTAATCTAACCTAATCTAACCTAACCTAATCTAAGCTAATCTAATCTAGTCTAGTCTAGTCTAGTCTAATCTACTAGAATCTACTCTAATCCAATCTAACCTAACCTAACCTAATCTAATCTAGTGAAGTCTAGTCTAGTGTAGTCTAGTCTAGTCTAATCTAATCGAATCTAGTCTAATCTAATTTAATCTAATCTAATCTAATCTAATCTATCTACCCATCCATCCATCCATGCATCCATCAATCGATCTTTCTGCCTACCTATCTCGTGGAGTATTTTTAGGCCTTGTCCCAAGAATACTAGGCTCTCTAACTCTACCCTGGTTACCTGGCTTTGGACAGTTTTAGTAGTGGTTTAGGGCCGGGGCCGGGGGATTTCAGTTGGCCCGCCTGGAGTTTGGGGAGTTGAGAAGTGTGGTGTCTGTTGCTCAAGTGTGAGACTGAGTTTGTTGCTGGACAGATGTTGACATACCCCGGTTGATTGTGGAAGGGGAGACTTTCAGTGCAATTCTGGATACGGCTCAGGTGGATACGTCCGCAGCTGCATCCAAGCTGCAATCTGCTGACGCAGGTTTTTTCCGCTGGCTGTTACCCGAACGCGGCTTGATGTGATTCCCCGGCATTGCCTTTGGTGCCTATGCCGCCAGCATCTGCCAAACCATCTACAACCCTCTTTGGCTTGGACCTTGGCCCCAAACTCACCAGTGACAAGCTGGCTCAGTCGTGGACGGACTTCGCACAAACATGCCCGGCAGAAGTTATTCAAGGGGATGCCAGCCTTGCAGACGTCTGGTGCACTCGATCTGTGGCCAAAAGGTAGCCGACGAGCTCAAATTCATCGCCTGGCGCCAGAGGCGCGGGCCGACCAAGCCAAGAGAGGGAGACAGGACAAACCCTTCCTTGACTGGTGAGCCGATGCAGCCGGTCACGTGAACTCGGCGGAACGAGATCCCGTTCCTTCATATTATGGGGTCCATCGCCTGCTGGTGGGATGGTGCCACCTTGGAGCAGACCGGCGTCTGGTGCAATCCTTTATGGGCCTCTGCCGTTCCTGACTTGGGCCCATTGGAGCGCCACCCACAGCCTTGTTTGGTTCAAGCACGTCGACAACCTACTCGAAGGAAGCATGGTTGGTCTGGACTGTTCCTGATGATCGCAGCCTTTGTGCCGCACAGTCCAGGACATCGGCGCCAAACCCTGCAGGTTCTCACTGCCTGCAGGGCAGCGCGCCAGGTTGTTGGAGAGCTCGTATGGGAGCACGCGTACGCCCTCCTCCAGGTCAACCAGGGCAGGTACCGGCACGCTGGTTGGGACACTGCCTGGCGAGTTTGGTCCGAAGAGCCTGGGACACTACCCCCGCGCTTGGGACACTTTCGTGTTTGCGCAGAACCACAGGCAGGGAAAAGTTTGTTAGAAAGTAGGAAGGTTAAAAGGATAACTGCTTCTGTTGAATCCCCCCTCTTGGTTGCAGACTCCTGCAGGCGTGGCATCGCCTTTGGCACTGGGTCCCTGATACGTGCGCCCACTTTGGTTGAAGCGGAACACGCTGATGGTGAAATTTGTCGTCGGCTGAACGGTTTTCTGGGGGATGGTTTTATTTGGGCGCCGCCCTCCATGAAATGGTGGTCGTGCGCCGTTGCTTACCAGAGCAAAGTGCCAAATTCAACAGCAATTGTCTGAGAGCTTCGTAGCCGTTGTTGTTTGTCACTCCCGATGCTGAACAATCGGCCTTTCAATAAACTAGCCAGCAGGCTGTGCAGGAACAAACTTCTTTTCTTGTCATCGTCCACCAAGTTGCCCAGGACAATCTCAGTGTCCAGGTTAGACGTGTTCGACCTCGTGTGGAAGGGCCCGAGATGGACTTTCTTTTCGAGGTGTAGTGTAGTGCCATGTGGGAAGATTTCTCAGCAGTGGCGCCAGTACAGACAGTGCAGAATGCACTGGTGCCAGGCGGGGTGAGTGAGAATGTACATGCGCTCATGACCCTGTATGCCTGTGCCAATCGAGAAGTGTACCAACAGAAACCGACAAGGCCTTCAAGGCTTGCAGCAGAGAAGGGTAGGCTCGTTGCTGCTTGAAGCTTTGGAGTTTTGCAGCGTGTATGCTGGTATCATCTGAGGACTTGGGCCTCGGAGATTATACGAAACTTCCACGGCAGTTGGGAGCTATGATGAAGACATTGTGGAGCTGCAGCTACAATGTTGAGCCAAAGTGGAAGACTCCCTTGATTGGGACAATCCTACAAACCATGAAGGTTTCTTTTTGGCGTTTGGGTCTACTTAAGTATTGCTTGCTACTTTTTGATGTTGTTATGTGCGCATGCAAGTGCGTAGCAATGAATATCGCAGGTATTTTTGCGCCATGGAACTAGGACAGGGTACGCGTTTTCTTTCTGGATCAACCATCAACCCAGGCCAACAGACGGCGCCGCAGTGTTGCAGCAAAAAGTCTTGGGCAAATATCCCGGCGACAGATTCCTGAACAGCTACCTCATGACAGTTTTTGCCACGAGAAAGTTTGCGTCTTCTTTGTTGCGGACGCTCGGATTAGACACAATAAGTTTTAGGTATATACATATATATTTAATTATGTGTGTTTAAAGACAGTTTGTTTTGTGGTTGTGTTTTCTTGTTTTTGTTTTTTTCTTCAGAGCCTGTGCAGCATGACCAGGAACAAGGAAGCCGGGGAATCGACAAGGATGATGCTTGCCTCGATAGATTTTTTTTTCCGGGGAAGGAAGGAGGTTCGTTGAGGGTTCGTTGTGGCGTTGGGGCGGGAGTTGTTTTTTTTTCTGTCTTCGTGACTTAGGAGAAGAAAGTTAGCAGCAGCGCTGGGAACGCGAACGAGCACTTGGCATAAAAATTTTACATTGGGGTTTAACCCCGGGCGCAGAAACTATTACCAAGTCAGGAAAGCCAAGACGAAGCAAGACAAGAAACTGCTGCTTGAGAAAAAAATTTCCTTATTGCCAGACAGGCCGAGATTGAAATGCTCTGCGGGGGCTTGGCGTTCCAAGCGGGCGATCAGCCAGGACTGTTTAGCCGGAGTGTTCCAAAAATCTTTATAACCTTTCGGTTGCGTGCGCGCATTTTTGGTTTGGGGTCACTTTCTCCCACTACATTTTTCTACCTGTGCTATGTTGTTTTTTCTGGGGTGGGGGTACAGTTTGCTTCTAGATGCCCCGCAGGACGTTCAAACGCTGCAGTCCTTGGGTCCCTTCGGCTGCGCGAATTTCTTTCGGTTGTGGCAGTGTGGACTGCCGATGGAATACAACAACCAGTGGTGCCACACTGGACCTGGCGCACGGACTGGCATTAATTTACTCTGCGGCTTTCCACTTGCGCGCTGGCCTGTATCAGTTTTGTAGTTATTTTCCTTCGTTATTTTTAAATTTTCGAAGTAAGCGAATGCACGGGTTCTCTGAACGGTCCTGTGCTCATAGACATTTGTGTTCGTCGACGTGTTTTAGTGTACCCTGCCGGACCTCAGCCACGACCAGCAGTGTTCCCTGCCGGACCTCAACCGCGACCAAACACGCCCAGTGTTCCTTGCCGGAGCTCAACCACGACCATCCACGCCCAGTGTTCCCTGCGGCACTTCAACCACCACCCCACGCCCAGTGTTCCCTGCCAGACTTCAACCGTCCTGCCAAAAGCTATGACAATGCCTAAAGCTATGCCAGATGGAATGCCAGAAGCTGTGCCAGATACAATGCCAAAAGCTATGCCAGATAGAATGCCAAAATTATGCCAGATAGAATGTCAGACGCCGTGCCAGATACAATGCCAAAAGCTATGCCAGATATAATGCCAAACATTTTGCCAAATAGAATGTCAAAAGCTATGCCAAATAGAATGCCAAAAATTATGCCAGATAAAATTCCAAGAAATATGCCAGATACAATGCCAAAAGCTATGCCAGATAGAATGCCAGAAATTATGCCAGATAGAATGCCAAAAGCTATGCCAGATACAATGCCAGAAGCTATGCCAGATAGAACGCCAAACATTTTGCCACATAGAATGCCAAAAGCTATGCCAGATAAAATGCCAAAAGCTATGCCAAATAGAATGCCAAAAGCTATGCCAGAGCAAAGTGCAAAAGCAATGGCAAATAGAATGCCAAAAATTATGCCAGATAAAATGCCCCAAATTGTGCTAGAGCAAAGCGCCAAAAATTATGCTAGAGCAAAGTGCCAAAAGCTTTGCCAAATAGAATGCAAAAAACTATGCCAGATACGATGCCAAAAGCTTTGCCAGATAGAATGCCAAAAGCTACGCCAGATAAAATGCCAGAAGCTATGCCAGACAGAATGCCAAACATTTTGCCACATAGAATGCCAAAAACTTTGCCAGATAAAATGCCAGAAGCTATGCCAGACAGAATGCCAAACATTTTGCCACATAGAATGCCAAAAACTTTGCCAGATAGAGTGCCAGAAGCTATGCCAGAAAGAATGCCAAAAGCTATGCCAGACAGAAGGCAGAAACTTTGCCAGATAAAGTGCCCAAAAATATGCCAGAGCAAAATGCAAAAGCTATGCCAGATACAATGCCAAAAATATTAGGACCGGATAACCCCACATGATAGCTTTGGCCTGTAGACAGTGCGAAGGAAAGAGGAGAATGGAAATGACGGTGATGACGGCGATGATGATGGTGATGATGATGATGATGATGACGATGATGTTGATGATGACGATGATGATGACGATGATGATGATGACGATGATGCTGATGACGATTATGATGATGATGATGATGATGATGATGATGATGATGATGATGATCATGAGAGAGAGACACAGAGAGAGACGGAGGGAGACAGGTAGAGAGAACAGAGAGGTATAGAGGAAGAGAGAGAGAGAGAGAGAGAACCGCTATGACCCCGGTTAAACCACATACGTGCACCACGACACAACAGTCTGTTCATACACCACACAAAGCATCCAACAATCGAACACGAACCGTTTTGACAGATGGCGACGAAACGATTCATAAATTCCTTGAGCCATCACCAACACGCCACGCCAACACCAACACCAACACCAACACCAAGACACCACACCAAGACACCACACCGAGACACCACACCACAACACCACACCACACCACACCACACCAAGGCACCACACCAAACCACACCACACCACACCAACACCAACACCAACACCAAAACACCACACCACACCACACCCAGACACTACACCACACCACACCAAAACACCACACGAAGACACCGCACCAAAACACCACACCAACACCACACCACACCACACCACACCAAGACACCACGCCAAGACACCACACCACACCGCACCGAGACACCGCCACACCACACCACACCACACCACACCACACAACACCAAGACACTACACCACACCACGCCAAGACACCACACCAAGACACCACACCAAGACACCACACCGCGCCAAGACACCAACACCACCCCACACCACCACACCACACCACACCACAACCACAACCACACCACACCACACCAAGACGCGACGCCACGCCAACACCAACACCAAGACACCACACCACGCCACGCCACCACACCGCACCACACCAAGACACCACACCAAAACACCACACCACACCACACCACAAACGTACCAAGACACAACGTACCGAGCTCAAACGTACCGAGGCCAAACGTACCGAGAACAAACGTACCCAGACACAACGTACCAAGACGAAACGTACCAACGAACCAAGACCAAACGTACCAAGACACAACGTACCAAGACGAAACGTACCAAGATCAAACGTACCAAGACCAAACGTACCAAGACGAAACGTACCAAGACACAACGTACCAAGACCAAACGTACCAAGACGAAACGTACCAACGCCAAATCTACCAAGATGATTCGTACGAAGACCAAACGTACCAAGACACTGCGTAGCAAGACGCAACGTACCAAGACGAAACGTACCAAGATCAAACGTACCAAGACGCTGCGTAGCAAGACACAACGTACCAAGACACAACGTACCAATACCAAACGTACCAAGACGCCTTTAGAACTGCATACAGAGCCCCACGCCTGCCACAGAAACAGACGGGTGACCAGGCCGTGCCGCAACCGGGAAAGCCTCTGCTGAGCTTCTACAACTGCATACAGAGTCCCACGCCTGCCACAGAAACAGACGGGTGACCAGGCCGTGCCGCAACCGGGGAAGGCTCTGCTGAGCATCTACAGCTGCATACAGAGGCCCACGCGTGCCACAGAAACAGACGGGCGAGCAGGCCGTGCCGCAACCGGGAAAGCCTCTGCTGAGCTTCTACAACTGCATACAGAGTCCCACGCCTGCCACAGAAACAGACGGGCGACCAGGCCGTGCCGCAACCGGGGAAGCCTCTGCTGAGCCTCTACAACTGCATACAGAGTCCCACGCCTGCCACAGAAACAGACGGGCGACCAGGCCGTGCCGCAACCGGGGAAGCCTTTGCTGAGCCCCTACAGGTGAATACAAAGCCACACGCCTACCACTGATGACGATGATGATGATGATGACGATGATGATGACGATGATGATGATGACGATGACGATGATGATGATGATGATGATGATGATGAAGATGATGATGATGATGATGATGATGATGATGATGAGGAGGACGCGGGAGGAGGAGGAGGCGGAGGGCGGACCAGCGGATCACGGCATAAAAATAAAAACCCCACATAGCAATGTGGGGAATTATGCCAGATAGACTGTCGACAAATTTTTGTCTTTTGCTGCAGCCGAAGCCAAAGATGGTCCCTGTCGAGGCTTCGGGGGGGGCCAAGCTGCCCAAACGTTTTGCCTTTGCCGCCGGAAGAATCAAAGCGGCCGCGCGCAAAAGCTACGAAGACAGAAGCTCCACGCCAAAAGGTGAAAGCGCCGTGCCTCAGTTTCAGACAACATGGCAAATGTTTTCTCGGTGATTCGTGCGAACTTGTGCATGACGCCGTGGAATCGCAATTTCTGGGCCCAAAAGAAAATATGACAGTGGAGCTTTGCAATAAAGCTTGCGTCTTGCCGCCCTTGACGCCCCATGAGGCGGGAGCCCCTTCGCCCCGTGTTGTGCCAGCAGCCATGGTCGCGCCTTTCCCCATCGCTGACGGGGAGGTTGCGCTTCTTCTGCTGCAGATTAGTCAATTCCATGTGCTGATTCTGATGTGCTAAAAAGCGGCGCCAGGCCCAATCGAGGTGTGAGTGCGAATTGCTTTCTCCCCAGGAAGTGCAACAGGCCCAACGCGATCTGGTAACCTTTTTGCAGAACAAGGGATTGGAGTGTTCGAACCGGGTTTGCCCGGCGTGGCCTGCGCTGGCTGCCTGTTGCAAGTCGCTTTCTCGCTTGTTGGAGCGCGGGGTTCCCACTGTTCTTTCTCCGATTCCGGTTTTGGGTGTTTGGGAGCGTTCTGGGGCGGCCAGCAGTCTTGATTTAGATGATCTAGTTGGCCAGGGACTTGTTTGGTGGACTTGTAGGCATGTGGAGCTTTGTTTTGCCAGGCATTGTTTGGTCAGGCGCTTGCAAAGACTTGCTATCTGGCCCAGAAAGATCATGTTGTGGTATAGTCCAGGGGGGCTGGTGAAGTGGAGTTGCTGCTGAGCTGCTGCCCAGCAGTGTTTCCACCTGGAATTGTATGAAGCTCTTTGCAAGGGCGCATTCCATTGGTTGGGCTTTGTCCGGGACCCCGGCGACGTTGGCAAATCGATCCAGCAGAAACATTGGGAAGCTTCCGCGTTTGCCTTGTGCGGGTTATTGCGCCTACATGGGTCAGGGCTTGTAGTGCACGCTTTCCCCCCGGGAGCTCTGAGCGCAGACAAGCAGTGGATGATCTGCGTATTGAAAAGGAGCTGCTTGGCCAGAGTGCCTTTGGGGGTTTGTTGGCTTGGCGAGGTCAAGCAGGTTGAGTTCGTAGAATATTGATATCTACCGCTTTGTATTTATTTTTACGTCTTTACCTTTCTATATTTGTCTACATCTGTTTAACTCTGTTTATACCAATCTAAATTGACCTGTTTCTGTTAATATCTATTTTTGTTTATCCATTTTTGAATCTATTTTCATGTTATTTATCTATATTTTTCTTTTTAAATCTATCAATATCTATCTTTGTTTATTTAATTTAATCTATATCCATTTATGTTTACTTATATCTTTGTATGTCTATGTAAAACCATATATCCATTTATCTATTTGTTTGCTTGTCTATCTAGCTGTCTATTTGTCTGTCTATCCGCCTATTTGTCTATCTCTTTTTCTGTCTATTTAGGTGCCTGTGCCCATCTATTGATCTTCCTCCCTATGCACATCCATCTGCTTCTATCTGCGTCGATCTACCGACATGTATCTGCCTTCATCTATCCACATGTATCTGGATGTATCTGCAATTCTCTACATCTATATATATATATATATATTTATTTATTTTTATATATTTATACATATATATATATAAGTATATGTTGAAATATATTTGAATTCATCTAAATTTAAATATCAATTTTTTCAAATATTTCAAAATACGCGTGAATACATGTACATATACGTATACATATATATGTAGAGATGTTTGTTTATTTATCTACGTCTATCCGTCGATCTGTTCGGACAATGTAAATTCTATCTGCCTATCTGATCAATCTACTTCCTCTGATTTTTCTATTTGACTGTCTACCTTGGGAGCCTAGCTATCTTCCTATGAACTTCCCAGTCTGAAGAAGTGTGCTGAAGGAGCGTGCTGAAGGAAATCTGCGGCGAAAGGTGTTTGAAACACAACAAAAAACTTCCGAAATGACCGGTGTTTTTTCACAGCGAAGAACGAAGCCTAGGGCCTACCCAAGCACGGCGCCAATTATGCCAACGCGCCATAGGTCGAACAGCAAACTTTTACACGCAGCGTCAAAGAAAAAAATCTGCTTTCGATATATGTTGTTGAAATAAATGTAAAAATTTATATCTACATATGAATTGAAATTATGATATAAATATTTTTGTAACTGTAAAAAAAATGAATATACACATTTTTTTCAATATCAATATAGATCAAGATTTACATATCAGCAAAAAATACATACATAAAAACAATATATATATATATATATTGTTGATTTTTTAAAATTTATTTATTTTTTTGAATTTTTTTTCATGCATACAGTATTCAAAAATATAAATATCATTTTCTACTATTTATTTATCTTTTTGATATATATTTATATATATATATATAAATATTTGAATAATCAACAAAACCAAATTTTCTTAGAAAAAATTGAAAAGTGCTTTGATGCACGGGTGGTGCGCACTCAGAAAACATTTTCTGCTGCAATGCAACGCATGCCATCTTCGATTTTTCCCACATCTCTGCCAGCGCTGCCGCACAGCCCTGCGAAGCCTTCAAAGGTATCCATGGTTTACACCATAGGATTCCATCGTTACTTCCATATGACTAGTTCTGTTACTTACGTATGTTACCAAATGTTACTTACGTATGACTAGTTTACATATGACTTTCGAGCTCCCAAACATTGACTTCGATGCTGAGGTGTCCATCCCCAAACTCTCACTGAAGTTTGAAAGTCAACGACCGAGGTCCTGATGAGTTTCGAAGTTTGTCGCCTGGTGAAAAGCACCGGAGGAAAAATGTCACGCGATTCTGCAGCTCTCCTTGACACAGTGGCATGATGTGGCATGCAATGTTTGCGTCTACAACTAAAGATGCATTGTATTGTACATATCTACCATGAAGGTTCTGGGCATTTGGGTACTGTACAAAGCTTACTTGGGTGGGTGAAGTTGCTTTCTCCTTGGGATCATACTTAGATGTGCGATCGTCCTTAGATTCTAAAGACATATTTGATGTGATGTTTTGTTTCACATGTGTCTGCATTTGAACATTTTCATATATCTCTGCAAACGCAGTGCGTGTATGTGCGCACATGAAGTAGTAAAGCAAGAGTGGACACGAAGACACTAGAGAAATCATAGACAAATGCCACCAACACTAGCACTCAACAGCTCATCTACACTGCGCAATCACGAAGAACCAGTGTCCAGATGCCCGCTGTAAGCCGGTTATGCGCACAACGATGGAGCCTTCTGAGGGTTGGGCTCTCAACAGGCTATTCAGATCTGTTCAGCCTGTTCAGCCATTCCTAGCCAAGTCAAATGATCACTTTTTCGTGACTTGCTTCAGATTAAGGCCACAACAAGACCACTGAGACCAAGCAGGATGAGGCTGGGCATTGAGACTTTTTCGGTAACAGGACCCCTTGCCAAATCTTTTCCGCACGTATACAATGTTGAACGATGTTGAATGCACCAACATGACATCGCACCGTTTTCCATGCCAAAGTGTGTGTTTGCGAAATAGCAGAGAACCAACTGGAACATTGCATCCTGCGCCAAGAGTGTAGATTGTTTGATGGCTGTGACTGGCTATGGAAATCTTTTCTGCACAAAACCGCAGCAGAAGCTCATAGAGATGGGAGATGGACAAGCCGAAGCAGACCTGCCACCAGTTGACCACAAGAGGGTTAGCATTCACGGACGGGGAGTCGCATCTCTCTCATGTTTCTGCAGCAGACTTTCCAATGTCCCGATCCACACCCATTAGCTTGTGTGTTTGCTAGCGATAAACGCTTGCTTCGGGATAACGCGCGCCACCTCTGCTGCGGAAAGACAAATCACATGAAACACAAATTCATTGTGAAACACAAATTCATTGTACAGTAGCTTGTAGAAAAGTCTCCGTTGATTGACGTAATAAAAATGCAATGTCACAAAAGTGAATTTGTGTGTAGAGTACCAGAATTTCTTACATGAACTTGTGAGAATGCATGGATGTGACGCAATAGCTACCAGTAGTGGCAGTATCACCACTGGTGCATACGATTAAGGTTTTCTTGCTCTCACATGAACACCCTCATCACCCTCTTCACCCTCCTCCTTCCACCTCCTCCTCCTTCTCCTCCTCCTCATCCTCCTCCTTCTCCTCCTCCTCATCCTCCTCCTCCTCTCATCCTCCTCCTCCTCCTCATCCTCATCATCATCATCATCATCATCATCATCATCATCATCATCATCATCATCATCCTCATCCTCATCCTCATCCTCATCCTCATCCTCATCCTCATCCTCATCATCATCATCATCATCATCATCATCATCATCATCATCACCATCATCGTCATCGTCATCGTCATCGTCATC
>VSDK01022674.1:70709-82688 GCA_009767595.1 Symbiodinium kawagutii
TCATCACCATCATCATCATCATCATCACCACCATCATCATCATCATCATCATCATCATCATCATCATCGCCATCATCATCGCCATTATCATCGCCATCATCATCGCCATCATCATCATCATCATCATCATCATCATCATCATCATCATCATCATCATCATCATCCTTGTTGTCACCACCAAGTCTGCTTTATGACTTTAGCTTCTAACGCATGTTGTGAAAGTTGTCATTTTCTGAACTGCTCGTGAGTTAGGCCCAGAGACCTTGTTCAACATAAACTCTAGCCCTCGTTCAGGTTGAAAAACACAGCGAAACAAATCTCCGTATATCCTATTTCGTCCTGTCGTAGTGTTTCAGACAGGTCCGACGATGGTGATCAATTGCGGTTTTCTACCAATTTGAGGAGATTATACACGAGTCCTTGTCAATGCTGATTGTGTTGAGTGAGTACATTTTCTGCCAAAGTCCAAGTTCTTCAGATGCAATTTGCTTCTTCTGAAAGCAAACTGGCGTAGGCAAATTCCGCACTTCAGCCGGCACATGGCTTCAGTGGGGGTCCCTGGAGGGTCCCTGGACACTGTTCTGAAACTCGAAAAGAACACGAGAATTTGAGGCCGCTGAAAGCGAAGCTGAAGTGGTGCCTGAAAGCAGAAATCAGGTGCCTGGCTAAGCCTAGAGCCTGGCTTGTCCAAATTTCAGCGCTTGAGGCAGACATGCGAATCTATCGTCCAATGACGGAGACTGCAAGCATCTCAGGTGGCATCTCAGGACCCTGGCAGGACTCATCTGAGATTTTGAGGTCCGAACTTACCTGAATCCAGCGCATTTCTTCATGCTGCTGCGAGCCTGCGACCAAGTGCCAACTTGAATCAACTGGAATCAACTTGCTACTTCATCTCCAAAGGCCCATGGTACAGAGTTCTTCGCCGGTGTTCCGGATTCCCTGTTGAAGGATCTTGATTTGTCAAGCCAAAATCTAGCCGTTGCAGTCAACCCAACTCTGTACGTGCAAAGATCCCGTATCCACGTTGGAAATTCTTGGCAGGACATATGCGCTTACATCACGGACAACGTGAAGCAGAGCCAGCATGCTTGGCTCTCAGAGAAATGTGGCGTAGAGGCGTAGAGTCTTTCCAGATCAATTTAGCATTTGCATTTGCGTGCTTGCATTTGCAGCCATCCATTTGCTTCTTTATTGTAAAACTTCTATGATCAAGGCAACGGATCAAGAACATGTGCGCTTTAAGATGTTGTGCGCTGAATAGTGGCGTTTTTTGCCACAGATGGTCTCAACAGCTTTGTTCTTAAATGACCAACTTTGGCCTTTGTCGCACCATCCTTCTATGTGCAGTGTGCGGCTACCCCGCTCAAAGAATGTCTAGAATCTAGTTCACAAGTCAGTCTGCACTGCAAGATGGGTTCAAGAATCATCTGAAGCTTAAACGCGGACTAGAAAACCCAACCAATCTTGGGTCCTCTGGGACAATTTGGCCCTTTGTGTTTGCCACTTGAAAGCTAAGCACAGCAGCAATTCTACAAACTAAAGAACACAATGCGCATTGGCAAGAGAACAAGCAAGCCTTTTCTCGAAGTATTTTGCACATCTTTCTAAAGGAAAGATGCAAGCGCTAATCTCTGACAGGTGCAGAAAATAAACTGGCAATACTGTTTGCATGTTTTTCCGGGCCAGAAATTCTGCACGGCCAATCATCAGAATCCTTCAGCACGGTCCCAAATAGGCATGAAAAGAAAGCAAGTGTGACGCAAGTACTGAGACACATGGGAAAGAAAGGGAAGAAGCTACTGAGAATATCAATTGACAGTAGGTGATGTAGGTAATATGTAATAAAAGATTCTGCTGCTGTCCAGCCTTGTGTCAGCATACTCTCAGGTGATCTCAGCAAACGAAGGGACTGCATTGGCCATGGCTGCTGGCCATCACTTGGCCACTGGAAAAATTGCCTCGTACTTGGCTTTTTACAAAGACAGATGTTTGATGAAGATTTAACTTCTTCACTTGCAAATAGCTAGAAGACAACACACTTTGACTTCCAAAAGGCTTGCGTCTACCTGCAGAACTCGGGTCTGGGCAACACCATCAATCCTTTGCTCTCGCTTTGCAGTCAAAAGGCGGGATCGAACATGCCATGTTGACCAGAACGAGAACAAACCAATGCATAGCTCGGAGAACATGCAACGGGACGTAGCTCGACGTATCACGACGTATCACGACGTATCACGATGTATCACGACGTATGATGGTAGCATTGAGTTCGTTGTCGCACAAGGATCAAGGCTTGAGGCCGATACTCACGGCTTGGAAGTTTTGCCTCGACAAGATCCTTCATAAGTTATTCCACAGTGGAAATTTGTGAATTTTCCAGTAAAAGGGCAAGTATCACTCAGTATCACTCAGTGCCGCCAATTCTCTGCACAGTGCACACGTTTAGAACCAATCTTGCGCCCCGGAAACTTTGGACCCCAAGCATGTCACGTCACTGGCTGCGGTGGCCCTTGAACCTGTGAGTTGCCGGCTGTGTTGCGCTGTTGGGCTTATGGCCTCTCTCCAAAGAAAAGTTCTACAGCACAGTCTTTGGAAGTTGCAAAGTCAGAATCCAAATTGGTCAACAGTGAAACACAAGGATCGCTACAAGCCTGAGCACAAGGCCTCCCCACTGCACCTTTGGCCCCACAGAGAACGGTTAAACGTGTGAAACCAATGGAAGATATTCAAAGAGGATGTAGGGCTCTGAATAGAGGCGGGAGGTGGCACTCATAGCAGGCTCTGCGCTACACGGTCAAATCAAGGCGCTGCCATGTAGATGTCACAAGGAAAAGATGTTGCGATGCCAGGCTACACTGCACAGCATGGAGGAGCATTAACCAACTGAAAGTCTTCGAACGGTGCGACATCTGAAAGAACCTGCTGCCCTGCAAAACCTGCGCCCACAGCGAAGCGTGCAATAGCGTGCACCTATGTGCAGATGCACACTTCGGGTTTGGGATTTGTTGGAAGTTGGGAAATGCCTGGTGGCCACCTATACCCTCGCTGTCGACCAGTCAAAGGTCCGAAGATGCATTTCTTCCGAAGAATCTCATTGCTCACGCAATTTGTCGAACAGAAAGAGATTGAGAGAGCGCTGCCATGCGAGTCGCACGCTGCGCCTTGGGGGTGGGCGGCGTGGGTGGCGTGGGCGTGTCTTTTTACATTTTCCAATCTGATTGCGGTTTGTCCTTCTTGTGTGGATCTAAAGAAATGAAACATCCAAGAAGAGATTTTCATGGACCCGTAGGAATATGAGCCAAGCAGCAAGAGCCTGTGGAGGGAAGCCCTCGCCCAGTTTTAGCCCATGCCAGGTGTATTTCCAACTTCAGTAAGTAGTGAAGATTAGTGAAGTGTGAATTCATTTGACTCCTCTTCACACTGCACCAGCTTTGGGCGTAGCTATCGTGGCCTGCATGAAAATGGAGACCTGCTAGTGCAGGCACTAGCCAAACAGTCACAAGCTGAACGCATTTCGAAGGTTTGAGAAATTATTCATCAATGGCAGCACAGATAGTGCAGGATATCTGATGAGCCTGACTCATGTCGAAGTGTCGCAGGTGTACGCTATTCCGGCGCTGCTCTTGATTGGCTGGCGAGGAGAGCCAGGCTTCACTGAATAGTGAAACAAATGAAGGAACAGCGTCAACACGACAACAGGAAAGGGCTGAAGTTGTTCTCTTGAATTGAAAGAAAGATGTGCTCTTAACAGGCAAGAAAGATGAACCTCAACACCTTCTGCAGGGTGTTGGTACCTAAGACTGCAAATTCTCCAGTTCAATAGCTTTGGTATTTGAATCTGAAACCATGCACTTGATATCTTTTGTATCCCAGGCGCTCACTCCAACAATGCTGCAGCACATGGGAGTTCCCTACGAGATACTTCCAGACTACGCAGAAGGTCACGCCACGATGCATTTCAAGCTGTTTGGGGAGACTTCTTGGCATCTTTGCACTTCTTTGCACTTCTTTGCAGGAGCTTTCGAAGTGATAACCAAAGCTTATGCCCGGTGCAGAGTGAAGTGGAATAGGACTCGACCCACGGGCCGAAACAGTGCACAGTGTGCAGACAAGACCATCCCAAGCAGTTGAGGCTCATATGGAGAAAGAGTTGCATCCTCAGCTTGCAGGGACATTTGATTCTGATTTCAGATGAGTCGAAGTATTCCCTGCTGAAAACCTGAAAGGAAAGAACCCTTTGCTTTACTTGTCAAGAAGCAGACATTTGAGAAATACAGGCAAGGATCAAGGGCTGTGGGGTTTTCTCACTTTTCGCATATTTTGCGACAGACAAAAAGACGAGAGGCAGTTTGAATTTTGGTACTTTGATTTTCTTCCAGGATGGAGCACGAGGTCATACTTTCTCATATTTTCCCTTTGCTTTTGCAAGCATTTTCAAACGATCTATTTTGTAGTTTGTACATATCTTTGTGTTTGCTGCATTTGCCCTGAACATCTTTTGAAGTTGCATTGAAGCTGCCCTGAGAATCTTTTGTCCCATAGGTTCAAAGTTTGTCAAAGTGTGTTGGTTTTAGTTTCTTCCTGACTCAAATCCAATGGACTGCTGGCATATCAAAGTGTGCAGGCTCTCCAGTGATGCGGAGGTCTTTAGTGGCAATGACATGCTCCACAGAGAGGCAGCGGGTGAAGGGCCTTGTGAAGAGATCAAAGGACATCAAGAAAAGATGAAAAGAGTGCAAGAGAAGAGACATAAAGAGACATAAAGAGACATGAAGAGACATGAAGAGACATGAAGAGACATGAAGAGACATGAAGAGACACGAAGAGACACGTCAGACGAGCACCGGTTCCACAAGGCCACGATGTGTGCTGACACTGTGTCCATGACGGCGTTCAGTGTGCCAGGAGATCCTTGAGGAGGTTATAGAATGCTTTCCCTCATCCCCCTTGGACGCTCAGCTCAGCTTCGGGTTTTGTTCGTCCTTCTTCGTCCTTTTTCTCCGAAATCTTCCGGTGGATCTTGCTTTGTTGAAACGCTTTGTCATACATCATACTTCACAAACATGGCAGTGCAAGTTTTGCTGTGCTTTTCGACGTCTTAGGTGACCACCACAGGATTCACTTCCAGAGAGATGTTTGAGCTGCGAGTGCAGAAAAGCGGGCTCCCCGATTCCAGCAAGGATGCACGAATCAAGCATTTGCTGCCGCTGAGAAGATACACAGTGGACTTTTTCAGAATGACTACTGACTACAGTATCTACTTAATGACTACTTCATTGCTCCTCATAGATCTTCATAGCACAATTTCAACTGCAAAAGGACAGGATTCTCGTACCTCAGGTCAATCACATCGCCACGACTTCCTCACCGTGATGAGCTTAAGTCAACCAGATCTACCACAGAGAAATAGCAAACCAACATAATAAAGCGACATAGTGACTTGGTATTGCGTGGAGGCACAAGGGCCACTCCTTCAATGTTCAGGTTGGAAGCATGGGCCATTGCTCTTCTATTGCCTTAGGTCCGAGACTTGGGCATCACTTGATCGGTCTTTTCTGCTGAGTTTGCGTTCTTTTTCGATGGCACCGATACTGAAAAGTCTTGATCACCACTAGTTTATTCTGCAAAGTCTTGTATCTTCTCTGTGTCCTTTGGACAGTGTTGTGGACTGCTCTGTTTGCTTTGCAGGTGTAGCGCTGTCCACCGCACAGGATGTGCTGTGCATTGACGGCGATGGTGCCGTGTGGGCTCCAAGTGCAAATAAGAGCAGTTGGATATGCACACATACACATGGACACAAATGCATTTTGACGCACACTGAAATTCTGACTTGCCAGATGCCAAGCAAGAATCCATGAGGCTTTAATGCACATGGGATCCTTTGCGACAATCGCGAAATGCGGCTTTTGCCTTAGCGTTGCATTGAAGAGCTTGCAGCAAGCGTAGTCCCTGCAAGTTGAGGCCTGAAGAACTTCAAGCACGTGCTTGTCAACAATGCCGTTCATGATTCGGTCGGTGGCCAACCGACAGGAGCCTATGGCATCCTGTGGCATCCTGTGTCCATGGTAACAAAAGGAGAGCCAGGAATGGACATTGGCCTGGCAGGATCTGTTCAGATCGATTTTCCTGGCATTGCGAAAGCATGTGGCTACAAGGAGGCGAGAGAGCACGGTTTGCATTGTCGAAGTTTCTTAACTTTGTCCACAACTTCCCTGACTGTTGAAGATGACTTGAAGGCAGTAAGAGCTCGCAGTGCCGAAGAGGTGAAGAGTGCTTTGCGAAAACTCAAGGTGCAACCGTGACCATGTGCAGCCGTTTCGTCTTGAAAGACAGGAGACAGATGGAGACAGATGGAGACAGATGGAGACAGATGGAGACAGATGGAGACAGATGGAGACAGATGGAGACAGATGGAGACAGATGGAGACAGATGGAGACCGCATCATATGAAATCGATGAAATCGGAAAGCGACGGGAAGGAGACTGTGCTTTCAGGAGACTCCAGGTCCATGCTTCCTGGAGATCCAAGCATTGTATGAACCTCAGATTCGTTGCACGTCTTTCGACCTCCAAGTTTGGACTCCTAGGCCCGGGGCCCGAGCTGATTTGGGACGTCCCACAACGTCAACCCATCAGAACAAGGAGCCTTGAAAGCATTGAAAGCATGGATTTTTAGGAGCTGATCATTGCAACATGTCGACAATGCCGTGACAATGCAACTGTTTATCTCTTGGGTGTCCCGCTGAAGGATGCCTTCATGAACCACCTCCGGGGGGAAGACATCCTTCTGAGTGCCAATGTTTAAGTCACCAGTTGATCGTGTCCAGCATGTCCAGTGAGCGCTGCTTGAGCCCTCTTGAGAGGTGACAAGGCCCACAATGATACTTGTAGCGAAGGAAAGCTGTGCAGTGCTATGAATGTTATTCTTTTGAGGGGACATTTTGGTGCTCCGGATGCCAAATGTCTGACAAGTTCTTCTTTTTCAACTGTTGAATGCAGGCATCTATGTCTAATATGTGAAACATGATAGAACACTACAGAGGGTACGTCATGTATCATTTTGTAACCACGACTATGTACATAATATATATATATATATATATATACATATTTGTATATTTATATTTGCAGATTTACATAGGTGCGCACAAATATCTATATCTATATATATATATAGATATGCAAATTCAGTCGCACATATAACATGCAAAAGCTATATGCACACAGACATCTGAAAACACTCGTTTTTCTTCACTTGTAATTGTTTCATGTTGGACCTTATGTCTTATCAGGTTTCGAAGCATGGGTGCTTTGTTTCAGCAATGTCAGACGGATCCAGTGAAGTGTAGGAGAACGTGCCACCATGCTATGCGGAGTGTGGAGGGAACAGCAGTTGCGCATCCTGTCATTCTGGAACATTCCATCAACGCCGTCAAGGGACCACAATGATGGTTCCTTGCATCAGCAGAGCTCGTCCGGCAGAAGCTTTGTTTCCACGGACCACTTCTTTGCTGATGCTGTTAACGAGCCAGCCAGAAGCGCTGGGACACAATGTACAAAGACCTGAGACTCTGGTCTGATCAGTCTCAAATCTTTGGATGCTTTGTAGGATCGGAAAAGAAATGTGGTGCAGATGAGAAGAGGATCTGCGGTTTTCAGAGAGCATATGCAATGTGCTATTGGCATTCGGCCCAGTCTTGTTCAGTGCAGGTTTGGCGCAGCCTAGCACGTGGCGAACGTGATTCGAGTGGGCGACTCGGGTGTTCCATACTTTCGCTTAGCCAATTTCAATATCAGAAGTTCTGGTAATTTCATGTAATTTCTACATTTTTCTGGTTGTGGTGTTTGTCTTTATTGCCTGGAGACATGAGGGGATCGGTGTTGGCTGCTGCGTGAGGGTTGACACTTGTAAGAAATCCTTTGAATGAACCAGTGCTTGAAACTGTTTGGATCAAGAGTAAAGCGTTTGTTGAGAGGCAATTCCAAAGGGTCTGGCATGAGTCGTGTTGCTGTGCGCATGACAAATGAGTCAGAATCAGACTCAGATGCAGATACAGGGTCTGAACTCGAAGAATATGATGGCCTGAAGATCAGAAAACTGCCTGTCGTTGGAATCCTCCTCGTGGAACTCTGCGAACGGCTTACCTACTACACATTGGCAGGCACACAAAAGGTCTACCTCCAAAACCAGCTGAAGAAGACCCCGTCAACCAGTGCTGCGTTGAATTCCGTCTTCAGCATGTTGTGTTATTTCTGGTGCATACCTGGTGGTTTGTTGGCTGACTCCATTGGCCGCTACAAGACCATCATTGCTGCTGGAAGCGTATATGCGGTTGGAACAATTTGCGTTGGAATTTCAGTCATCTACGAACTTCAATCTTCCCTTGGCTGGTTATTCATGATTGGCTGTTTGGTGTTGATTGCCATGGGAACCGGCGGCATCAAGCCGAACATTGCGAATTTCGGAGCTGATCAAATTGGAGATGTATCTGAGAAACAACGGGAGTGTCAAAAGACATTCTTTTCCCTCTTCTACCTGTCCATCAACATTGGTGTTTTGATCGCCTTCGGCTTTCTGACCAACACAACAACAGGTGGCCTTCCCGGTGTGATTTCTCCATCTGAAGGCTACTCCTTTGCCTACGGTTCTGGGGCCGGTTGCATGATCCTGGCTGTATTGATTTTCGTGAGCTTCACTGGATCATACACAATGCTTCCAGGAAACGGGCTAGGGCCTGCGAAGCGTCTCATCAAATACCAGTATCACTCTGTTTGGAACGGAGGCGGCTGGAGGGCTGCACTATCATTGGCGGGTTTCCTTTGCCTTCCCTTGTTCTACATTGTGACACTGACTGACACTCTCGTTTCAGCTTCTGCTGAGAAATCAACTGCAGAAACTTTTCACGACCCCTGTGCACCACCACTTACGGATGCCCCTCCTCGCATGCTTCATGGCGGCGGTGGTGGAGGGGGCTATTTGAGTGACATTGCCTTGGTTTTAGGAGCGATGGCATGTATCTTCCTTGTCGTTGGTGCCTCAGTTGCTGTTTTGCCTTGGCGACTTCTCTTGGATTGAAACTGTGGAAGAGATTCTGATCTCGGTTGAACTGTTTGCTCTTGTATCTGCTTCTGCGTGGCAACAGCAAGTGCAAGTACTATCAAGTTACCTCACCATATATGAACACATGCAGAATCATGCAGATGTACTGTAATCATGCTCATTGTGCTTTGCAGATTGTATGCAGGTACATGGAAAGACACCTGCCAGGAGTAAGCTCACACAATATTGACGTATATCGACAAACACACACACATATTTATAAGCACATATGCAGATTCCGAACATCTGCATGGAAAATGTGAATCTTTCTCTCTCTTTCCATATCTATGACGCGCACACATGCATATAGGAGGTGTGTAAATCTATTCTGGCATTTATTTTTGCTGCCTGAAAGCGTGTGCAGGAATATTTACGCATATTTATATACACTTGTATGCATAAATGGATAGATACCCATTTACCTAGATACATGCGCACTTCTTCACACATATATACCAGGTTTGCAGGGCGCGTTGGTGGTGAACAGCATGTTTGGATTTTGTTCGTCCATTTGAAGAAGGCAAAAATCTCTGAAACAGTTGTCGCTTCTAGATATGATCAACAACTGAAAAGTATAGACGCCCAATCTTGCCAGCACTATGCGTGACAAGGCACTTGACTTGATTGTTGGATTCTCCCAAACCGTTGTTAAATATATTGCAATTGTATCGACTGTCATGTTTGTCTCAGGTTGCCAATGTGAACTGCACCTGGGTGCAAGAGCTGAATCAGAAGGTCAGCTTTGGCGCGAATGATGCACGCCAGACCTTTGCAGCCATTCCTTTGATCATCGTGGTGAATATCGCCTTCAACTTGTGCTACAACTCTATGAACAACGCATTCCCTTCCCAAGCTTGTCAGATGGACCTGAGACTTGGTAGTCAACAGCTGAACGGTGCCTTTTTCAACATCGCCGATGCAGTTGCCATCGTGATCTTCACTCCGCTCTTTGAGTCGTGTTTGTATCCCCTCATTGCACGAATCAAAGGCACGCCAGTCCGCCTGGGGCAGAAGATCATAGCTGGTTTGATCATAGCAGCCATCTCCAACATCGCAGCGGCAGGGCTTGAGTTCAAGCGCAAAGAGTCCCCATACCTCTGTGGTGATGCAGGCTTCTCTCAGTGTGCTCCTGGCTACACTGAAGATGGGAGCGAAGGAACTCGAATGAAGGACATCAGTGCGTTTTGGATCTTCATTCCCTTTGGCCTTGTTGGCATTGCAGAGATTTTGGTCAATCCCTGCATGTATTGCTTCTCTTATGAAGCAGCTCCATTGGAGGTACGATCCCTCCTCCAAGCCTTCAACCTCTTCTTCGCTGGTTCTGTGTCAAATGCGTTCACTGCAGTGGTCTCCAAGCTTTTATATCCGAATGACTTGGACAAAGGCAGTTTAGAAACTTACTACTTTGTGAATGCATTACTTGCAGTGATCGGAATTGGTGTGTACTTCCTCATTACGCGCTGTGGCCATGGTCATGAGATTCGGCCGGCCATCGAGAAGGAGCTGGTTGTGGGACCTCTAGACGATGATTCATCTGATGAGCCGATATGAGCCGAAGATGGCAGAGCTGTGTAGACTTGCACTGACATTGCTCTATAATTAATGTATAAATGTCCTGACGCAGATGTCATGTACCGTTGCACTGAAATTCCATTTGTCCTTGAAGTATCCTGCGCATAGAGGGATGCTTCGTGGAAATTGCGAGCAATCCTATCGTAACGCTCCGCGTGCAATGTCAATGTGAAATAATGTGAAATCGATTTGTCGCAAAAATGATGTGCCTCGTTGGAACGTGGACTTCTGCATTGGAAGGGTGCCAATCTGTTGATCTCACTCAGCAGCGCCTCCCGTCACCTCCCCAAAATTGATCATGCCTGTTGCATCTCCGTGAGGTCTGCAGATAGCAGCTGAACATTTGAGACAAAGGCTAGGCTAGGATTTGATTTTTCAGGAACCTAAAGCGCTGCACAAGGATATTGCACTGTATATGCGTGCATCAGACACCCTTTGATGATCTATGATGCCCTATGCTGGTTCATCCTCCCCGTTCTGTTTATGTGCGTGGTATGCAACCTGCTCTAAGTGTATTTGCATTGAAATTCTTGTACTTGGGACTACGTTGGCTTAAAGGTTCATGTTGAGAGCACTTCTGCCACCTGCTAGCAACTTGGAGCATAGGATTAATTCGCTCGAATTCGCTCACCACTTCCTTTGCTCTGGCGAACCCGAGAGGTGCCAATGGATGGATGGCTTTAGCAGTGCAGCTCTGGGTGTGGCGATTGGCAATTTCAGGCATGGTCAGGACTTGCAGCTTACAGTAAGGCTTACAGGATGCAAGGGATGCAAGTGGTCCATGGGGGTCCCGTGAACAGGCGAGCTTGTCCTGAGCATCGGGCAAACTGCCTGCCAGTTCTGTCAGGGTCGCAAGGGGCGGTGAAGCTGAGGATGCAGGGAAAGACTTCCTGCGATATCCTAAAAATCTGCCACACACTAAAGCGAAAGATTCCGGGGCATCATGTCAACCCATGGTTGTTATGATCAATAACACATGTGGGGCATGGATCATGAGAGAAGCAACACTGGATGAAACAGTTGAAGAGCTCACTGACTGAAACGGGCGCTTCGTGGCAGTGGTTCAAGATGTCGTGGAACGATCTCAGCCCGTCCTCAAAAGAGCTCATAAGAAGCTTTTTGGATGCGAAATCCTTCGACACGATGAACATGTGCTCATGGTGCGATGACGTTGTCTCCATGATGGTGTTGCGCGGAGTCATCAGTAATGGTTTTAGAACAATCAAACGTCCCACCCCAGCTGCACTATATGTTTCATATATACAAAAGAACTCATTACCAGAATCAAATGTCACACTGCCGCT
>VSDK01022674.1:107936-124244 GCA_009767595.1 Symbiodinium kawagutii
AGCAGGAAAGAAAAACTACACCTGCGCCCGCTGGACAATCTGCCAGAAACTCAGCATCTCAAGCGTTGAGCTTTGCAAAACTGGCACCGCATTTGCTGCAGGATTACTGGGAAGGTGACTGGAAATGCGCAAAGTGCGGAGATCATCAGTTCGCCCGCAATCGGGAGTGCAGGTGGGAAATCCAGGGTTTTTGAGTGACTAGCAGAAGTGCTGCAATGAGAGGAGGAAAAGTATACATAGAGAACGGATGTAGAGCAGATGTGGAAAAGATGTATAACGGATGTGGAAAAGATGTAGAACAGATGAAGAACAGATATAGAACAGATGTAGAACAGATGTCCAACAGATGTAGAAGCGATGTAAAGCAAATGTACAACAGATGTAGAACAGATGTACAACTGATGTGGAAAAAATGTAGAACAGATGTAGAACTGTAAAGCCACGGATTGCACAGGGATGACATGGATTCACTCCACGGTGACATGAGCATTCACATCGACCGGTGGCCATCTAGGCCTAAGCCATTCTGGCTGTGTCCCAGGAAAAGCCGGCTGCCTTGTGCGTTTGTTGTGCCGTTGCAGCCAACTTCCACAGTGGCACCGGAGCCTGAGTGCTCTGCTGCGATCCAGGTGTTGCTTGATTTGCGCTGCGCTGCCCTGATCTCCGCTGCACCTTCGGCCTTGACGAGGACCTGATTGTCTCGTTCGTGGGGGTTGCTCGTTGCCGAGTTCCTCGCCACGTGCTTTGACATTAAGGGTTCAGTCCTGCCGGCCGAGACCTTCCGTGCTGGGCGCTTCGTCTTAGACGAGCTCTTCGTGCGGGAGCTTTCACCCTGTGGATAACTAGGTCCACCCTTTTGCCTTTTTCCCCACTTCGTTGTGGACACCGAAGCCTTCGAGATGGCGGATGAGAATGAGAAAGGCACGAGCAGTTGGTACAATGTGCCAACTTGGGATGGTGACCCGATGCACTTTCGGGCCTTCAAGAAGGAGATGAATTGGTGGCTGGCTTCTTTAGATCCAGCCCAGTGCGCCAAGTACAATGTTGCCGCTCGTTGGACTTTGCGGCAATCTGGCTCTGTGAGAGCGAGATGCGAAGAGTTCGAACCAGATGAGCTGCTTGGCACCAAGGATGTGACGGCGACAGATCCTGAATCGGGACAGACAGTCGTCTTGGAAGCAGGTGACCCCTTTGCTGGCGTCAAGAAGTTGATGAAGGCTTTAGAAGAATCGATGGGCAAGACAGCCCTCGACCGAAAAGGTGAGCTCAGGAAACAGTTCTACCAACAGATTCGGCGTGCTCCAGGCGAGAGAATCGCCACCTTCTGCACCAGGTTCCGAACACTGACAGCAGAACTTCGTCGAGAAGGAGTCACTTTGCCGCCTTCGGAGTTGGGTTGGTTCCTCAAAGATCGCCTCGGCCTTGATGGGCTTCGGCGACAACTCCTTGACACGGCTCTGGGAACAAATGAAAGCTATGATGAAGTCGAAACTGAAGTGCTGAGGTTGTTTCGTGATCTCCATGAACAAGACCCTCTTCAAAAAGAGCCTCGTCGCTTTGGTGGAGCTGGAGACAGTCGACCTCCTCTTCTTTCACGGTTCCTGCAGAGTCAACAGGGTGCATCGTCCTTTCGCTCAGGTGCCCCTTCGAGTGCGGCGGCCTCGACTGCGACTCGGTCTTGGAGGACTCCATCATCTGCAGCTTCCAGTGTGTCTTCGAAGAAGCCTGCTGGACTCCGGAAGCCTTTTGCCCCAGGACAACGTCAAGCCTATGTGGCCGAGGGTGGAGCCGAAGAAGATGCTGGTGATGATGAGTTCGACGATGAGGAGTTGCTTCCAGATGATGAGGCTGGGAATGAAACTCAAGTGGTTGCTCGACTTGAAGACGTCTTGCAATCTGAAGCGGAATGCCTAGCAACTGAACTCCAAGAGCTGGAAGAGACTGGTGACTTGGAACCTGGAGTGGTTGAGAGTTTGGAAGAAGGTGTTGAGAAGGCAGCAGAGAGTCTCATCACTATGAGGGAAGCAAGAACCAAGATCAATGAGATCAAGAAGGATAGAGGCTTTGGGAAGGCCAGCTCTGGTTCTTCGACTAGTCCACCAGGGCGAGGGAAGATGCATGGAAACCAAGTAGCCGCCAGGAAAAGTAGGACTGCGTGCTGGGACTGCGGCGAATCCGGCCATTGGGCTGGTGATCAGGCTTGTGGAAAACCTGGTCAAGCCTTGTTCAAGCCGAAGAATGCGAAGAAGCCCCCAGTACGTCAAGTGAAGATAGCTGAAGCTTTCAACACTGAACATGAAGATGATTCAGCTCCAGCGGTGCATGAAGCCCTGATGGCTTCCTTGGTGACGAACGGTTCTTCCTTGACAGATGCTTTAGATGGGCCTCGTGAAGTAGCGGCGGCCACGACTTTGAGCCTCGCCCCTGACAAAAAGCTTGTGGGTGCATTGGATTCTGCGTGCAACCGTACTTGCACTGGAACTTTGTGGTTGCAGCAGTTCTTGGATGCTCTTCGTAGTTCCCCTCAACATGTTCGTGATTTAGTCGCTGTTCAAGAAGAAGATGAACTTTTTCGTTTTGGCAATGGTGGTACCCAACGTAGTCAACTTCGTTATCGGCTCCCTATGATGGTTGGTGATACTATGGTATTGCTATGGACGTCGGTGGTTGAGGTACCCAGCTTAGGTTTGCTGTTGGGTCGGGACTTCCTTGACAGCATTGGAGCCATTCTCAACTTCTCTCAGAAGCAGTTGAAAGCACAGCAGTTGGACGGCAATCATCCAACTTCGGCAACTTGCTGCAGGTCACTTTGCCCTGCCGCTGTTGCCCCCGGCACTGCGCTGGCCGCCTCGAGGAGGTGCGCAACGCTGGCGAAGGGTTGGGCAAGATGGTGTGATCGAGTTGAAGATGTCCAACCATGACTGGTTTCATAGACGTTTGAAATCTGCAGATCTCCATGCACATGATCATGATCACCATGAACATCTTGTCACTGAGCAGGGCATCCAAGCAGCAGATGTGCGAAATTCAGGTTTGGCACCTCGTGATGACCCATACATGGCTCAAGTGATGTCTCCCACGTTCAGGGATCAATTCGTTGACCAGCCTGCGCACTCACCAGATGGAAGCTTCAAAAGGAACCGCCCACAAATGGTTCCGCTTCGTGCAAAGGCTGTGCGTCCGAAAGCAGTGGTCGGCATGGGGCGTCTTGCTGTGGCTATTGCAGCGGCCTGCGCTGCGTTACGTGCCGCTGCCTTACCCCAGTGTGAACTCAGTGGAATCTTGGAAGAATCAATCCGAATGCATGGTGGAGAATCGAGCTTTGGCACACAGACACCACGTGCGAGCTCATCAGTTGGGATCATTCACCACCAAGAATTTGGCAGATGCAGTCTTCCTCAGGAACAAGTTGGGCTTGAAGATCGGCTTCGTGGAGGACGTTCTGTTGACCGGCATGTTGGCGGCCAGGACTCAGCGAGGATTACAAGGACACCTTCGCAAGGAAGCCGCCCTGGAAGCCGAAGCCAGTGCAAAGAAAGCCATTCAACAAGGTACACAAGTCGATTCAATTCGGCAATTGATAGGGCCAAAAGGAGGACTTCCCACCTTGAAAGCAGATCTTCTTCGCTTGGCGGCCCTGGTGCAGATTCCAAACCCCGACAAGTTGACCAATGTCGAGCTGAAGGACAAGATCAGACCCATCTTGGATGCTATGCAAATCAAAGGTGGTCAAGCGTCGGCAATCCCGGCAACAGGAAAACAAGTCGAACCTTCGACGCCGCCACCACGGAGTTCATGCCAAAGCCCGGGAACCCCAGACCTGGAAGCCGTGAAGGGGCTGCTGGCCGAACAAGATCAACGGTTTCAAGTCCTTCTGTCACAAGCGATGCATCACATGATCACCATGGCCAACAACGTGGGTCAGGGAGCCAATGTCGGAACCGGATCTCCGAGCTCCGACTTCAGCGTGCTGCCCGAGATGGAGGTGGACTTGAGCGGCCAGATGCCTCCTCTGATGCCATTGGGACATTGAACCCATGGAAGCTGCGCCAGCATGTCAAGCAAGGACAAGCCCAATTGATTGCAGATGCTTGGCAAAAACATGAACGAGATCGACGGTTGGTTTCTCAATCAGCCCACCAGGTGCTGGAAGTGATGCATGAGGATTGGCAAGATGAGTGCGAGAAACAGCTCAACGAAACTTTTGTCACCAACCTCGCGATCACCCCTAAAGTATGTCCTCGTGAGTGCATGCCCAAGACCATGGTTTCAGAGATCTTCACCGCCACAGAACGTGTGAAGAAAGCTGCTGAAGCTCGAGGCCATCGAGCTGGAACCTCAATGTCCTTGGAGTTTGGATGGGACTTCACCAAGCCCTTGGATCGAAAGGCTGCATTCCGTCGATTGCGTGATGAGAAGCCGTACTTCGTTGTCCTAGCATTTCCTTGTGGACCTTGGTCAGCCTTGATGCGTTTGAATCCTGCAGCTGATCTTTCGAAGCGTCGACAAGAAGGTCGTGAACTCATCAGATTTGCCATCTTGGTGGCAAAGTGGCAGTTGAAACATGGTGGCCACTATTTCATTGAGAACCCGCAGGCATCTGAAGCTTGGTCACTCGAAGAAATGGAGAAGTTTCTGAATGAGAACTTCAATGAGGTCGTGGTATTCGATCAATGCCGTTTTGGTCTTCGAGGTGCTTCAGGTTTGCTGCATCGGAAATCCACCAAGGTCGCCACAAGCAGCAGATGTTTGGCTGATCTCCTTCGTGATCAACGATGTACCCGGGACCATCTCCATGAAGCCATCATTGGTGGTTCCAAGGTCAGTCAACCTGCTGGATTTTATCCAGCGAAATTGGCAGAGACTATGGTTCGTGGGATGGAACAGCAGTTCGAAATGGATTATCCCATGAAATCTGCGCATGAGACCTTTGCTGCAGATGCTGGGGAAGATGGCGATGACTTTGTCCCTGCAGATGGAGTTGAACAAGGTGATGAGTCCGATGACTTAGAGATGGCAGTGACTCCCAACTTGAAAGTCAGTAAGGCCGTGAAGGAAGCTGTCTATCGACTTCACTGCAACACTGGACATCGCTCTCGAGCCCGATTGGCCCGTGCGCTTGTGATAAGTGGAGCGCCGCCTGAGGTAGTCCAGTGCGCCAAACATTTGCAATGCAGCATCTGTGATGAGAAGCAACAGCCAAAGACTCGGAGGCCGGCATCCATTCCAACACCTCGTGATGTTTCGGACCAAGTGAATATCGACCTTTTGGAAGCCCATGATGTAGTCGGCCGACGCTACTACATCGTGCACGTGGTCGATTGGATGTCTCGCTTTCAAATGGCCGAGGTGCTGCCTTGCAAGAGTTCAGAAGCAGTTGAAACTTTTCTTGTCAAGAGGTGGCTCCCGATCTTTGGGCCGCCGCGTGTCCTAGTGTGTGATCAAGGCAAGGAATTTGTGAGCTGGAATTTTGAGGAGTTTGCCACCAAGTATGGAGTGCTGTTGTGGCATACGGCTATCCAAGCTCCGTTTCAAAACGGGATTTGTGAACGAGCAGGAGGCACTCTTCGAACCATCTTAGCGGCATGTGTAGCTGCCCATTCCATTCAAGGAGCTGCTGACATGGACACTGCGCTTCAAGAAGCTCTCACTGCCTACAACCATGACGTGAACGACAGTGGTGTGTCCCCTGCACAGGCAGCTTTGGGTAAGCAGCCTCGGATGCATGCCGATGTTCTGGGCGACTTTGATGCATGTCTTGGTGAACATGGCTTGATTGATGCGGAGGCTCGTCCTTCGCTCGCCCGTCAGGTGGCAATCAGAGAGACAGCACGTGTAGCAATGACCCGCCTTCACTTCTCACGTGGATTGAGGAGAGCTATGTTGGCCAGACCCCGCACTTCGCCCGTGAACCTTGAACCAGGAGAGATAGCTTATTTTTGGAGACAGAGCAAATACAATGGCAAAACTCATCCATCCAAACAGAAACTCACTCTCCGAAGGTGGCACGGACCGGCTCTGGTCGTGGCTCGAGAAGGTGAATCCAACTATTACCTGAGTCACAAGGGTCAACTATGCAAATGTGCAGCTGAACACGTTCGCCCTGCATCTACCATGGAGCAGATTTCTGCAGATGTTTGGAAGGATGCGATTGCAGATGTTGTCGAACAAGCCCAAGCTGATGCTGCCAGAAACCAAGGTGTTCCCGCACCTGAAACGCCAGCGGCGGCATTTCCTCAAGGAGTTGCGCCTCCTCCTGAGCAGATGACGGATGACTTGGGAGCTGATCCTGGTGTAATGCTGCAAGCACTACAACAACAACAGAGTCGATTGCTGGAACAGCAACAATCCAGTGCTGCTGGATCGGTGCCCTCGTTGCCTCCGACCCCTGCGTCTCAGCTATCAGCAACAGGAAGCCGCAGACGATTGGCAACACCCCCGGCTCCATCTACACCTCACTTTAGCCCAGGTAGAATGAGTGAAGTGCTGACTCGAGCAAGAGCCTCAGATGATGCGTTCATTGGTCATTCAGTTCCAGTTCCTTCGGATGAAATGGATGAAGATAGGCAGCAAGGCGTGAAACGTACTGCTGACCCAAACTCATCCCAGTTGCGAGCTGATGCGGATGCGGCTAGGGGCTCTGAAACTTTGCAGTTTGAGAAGATGTCCAAGGATGAGTTGATCCAACTGGCCAGCTCTTCAGTGGTCCACCCCTTGGTGAAGCTACATGCACAGTCTGTGCTTGACAGCTATGAACCTCACCGTCACCAAGTACGTGATCACAGGACTTGGAAGGGACGATGGCCGCTTCCCTCTCATTCAGTATGGCAAGCACATGCACAAATGGGCATTCCATGGCCTTGTGGCGATGATGATATCAATGATGTTTTGGCCGTGCAGACTGCCAGGAAAGAGTACAAGTGGAAGAACATCAAGGATGAGGACAAGGAGGCGTTCCGGCAAGCTGCAGCTACTGGGTGGCAAGTTTGGGTTGACAACCAAGCCCTTGAGATCTTGGATGCCAAGACTTCGCAGCAGATCCGAGACCGCCTTCGACGTGACGGTGAGCTCCACAAGATTCTTTGTCCCCGTTATGTCTACACCGACAAAAACGACGGTGTGAGAACCAGTGCGAACAATTTGCCACTGCGTGCCAATGGGAGACTCGTAGTTCCGGGTTTCAAAGATCCTGGAGGATATGAAGTCCGCAAAGATGCACCAACGGCGAGCCGAACCTCCCAGCACCTCATCTTCTTGTTCACCATTTCCATGGGATGGGATCTATGGAGCGCCGACATCAAGAGTGCGTTCCTCAAAGGAGAGTTCTTTCTCCCTGGTGAACGGGAACTATACCTTGAGAACATCAGGACATCTTGTGCTGATGAGCCCAAGCTTCCTCTTGGAGACGGATGTCTTGCAAGACTTCGCAAAGGCATCTTTGGACTTGCCGATTCACCGAGGCGTTGGTACATTCGTCTCAACAAGTCCTTGCAAGCCTTGGGATGGGAACGCTCATCGATAGACTATGCCTTATGGTTTTTGTGGTCTCCAGACAGGTCCAAGCTGTTAGGCATGATAGCCTCCCATGTTGATGATTTGCTGATGGGTGGAGGACCAGAAGCCCTGGAATCACTTCGCAAGCTTGGCGAGGAACTCGGCTTTGGAACTTTGGAGAAGAACAAGTTCCAGTACTGCGGTAAGACGGTGGAGCGCAAAAGCGACTGCATCACCCTCACCATGAAGGAGTACCATGAGAACTTGCGAGCCATTTCACTGCCGATGAAGAGACGTCAGGAAGTGGACTCACCGTTGACTCCTGGTGAGCAGAAGCAATTGCGTGCCTTGGTGGGTGGACTCCAATGGTTAGTCACTCAGGTTCGTTTTGATCTTGGTTTTCACCTCAGCACCTTGCAGAGTGAACCTCCGATGGTAGCTACCATTCTCAAAGCGAACAACCTCGTGAAGCTAGCTAAGAGAGATCCTGGTTTCGCCTTGACCCGATGGACCTTTCCACTGCGGGTCTCATGGTGGTTTCAGATGCTTCGCTTGGGAACGTTCTGAAGTCAGGTGGAGCCAATGGGGAGCCCATGCAAAAGGTCTTCAGTCAAGCATGCTACTATGTCCTGGTTGCCGACCATGATTTGATGTCAGGGCGATCTGGACGTTTTGCGGTGCTGGATGCCAGGTCACATCGCCTGGCTCGAGTTTGCAGAAGCACGTTCTCGGCTGAGATCCTTGGGATTGAAGAAGGATTCGATGCTGGACATTACTGCCGAGGAGTTCTCGCTGAAGCTCGTGGACTGCCGATGAATCTCCGCAATGTTGAGCCCAGCATTGCCGCCATTCCCATGACCGTTGTCACAGATGCAAAAGACGCATACGATAAAGGAACCAGCGATACACCGTCATTTGGTTCCCAGAAATCCCTTGCTTTCACTGTAGCATGGGTGAGAGCAGAACTTTCCAAGCCGAACACCGCTCTCAAATGGACGGCTACCGAAAACATGTTCATTGACTGTGGAACGAAAGACATGTCATTGGACCACATCCACAGCATCCTCAAGTCGTGCCAGTGGAGCGTTACCTACAACGCTGATTTTGTCAAGCAGAACAAGACAAAGCCCATGATGACAGACGTCGTGGTGGTGGGTAAGCCTGTTGATCCTGCGGATCCAGTAATCCCGCACTTGCAAAGCTTGGCCGATCAGGTTGGATGGCACTCTCGAGATGGCATTGCAGCGCATGTGGCTCGAAATGCTCGCTCTTTCAGATCTCCGAAGCCGCGCTTCTCTCTGGATGAGTTCTGCCTGCGATCGAGCTATGCCCGTTTCGATAGTTCATCTGGTCATGTCCAGTGGTGCGAACTTGAGAAGACTGTTCGAATGAAAGACCTGCCGAAATTGCAGGGCTTGATCGGTAGCATTGCGTCTGTGCTTGTCACCTTTTTCCGGAGAGATCCCAAGTCATCCTCTTTTGCAACAAAAGAAGTATCCACTGTAAAGCCACGGATTGCACAGGGATGACATGGATTCACTCCACGGTGACATGAGCATTCACATCGACCGGTGGCCATCTAGGCCTAAGCCATTCTGGCTGTGTCCCAGGAAAAGCCGGCTGCCTTGTGCGTTTGTTGTGCCGTTGCAGCCAACTTCCACAAGAACAGATGTCGAACAGATGTAAAAGCGAGGTAGAACAAATGTACAACAGATGCAGAACAGATGTACAACTGATGTGGAAAAATGTGGAACAGATGTGGAAAAGATGTGGAACAGATGTAGAACAGACATGGAACAGATGAGCTTTGTTCAAAACCTATGGTATTTATTTTTAATCTTCGGTGGAATTTATTCATGCAAAAGTTGCACAGGGCCTTCATTGCGCAAGCGTTTTGAAAGCTTCGCGCAAGCATTTTGTTCGTGCAAGCTCGCGCAAGCATCTAATGCAATGTTGCAACGTGCCTCGACCATCTGCCGAACATGTCTGAACTGCACTCTGGCCAAGCAAAAACTTGGAAAATGACATGTTTCAATCCCCGCGCAAGCTCGCGCAAGCAAACCTTATGATAGACCCCTCGCCTAAGCAACGGTTGGGATGGCGCAAGCTCCGCGCAAGTGTTCGGCGCAAGCAGGAATAATTTCGATGAGATTTCAGAAGAGGTGTTTCACACCGCACAAATGTAGAACAGATAAAGAACAGATGCAGAACAGATGCAGAACAGATGTAGAACAAAAGAAGAACAGATATAGAACAGATGTAGAACAGATGTCGAACAGATGTAAAAGCGATGTAGAACAAATGTACAACAGATGTAGAGCAGATGTAAAACTGATGTGGAAAAATGCGGAACAGATGTAGAACAGATGTAGAACAGATGTGGAGCAGAGATGTAGAACTGATGTAAAAGAGATATGGAACAGATGCAGAACAGATATGGAACAGATGTAGACCAGAGGTAGAAGAGATGTAGAGCATGTAGAACTGATGTAGAGCAGATGTAGAACAGATGTAGATCTGATGTGGAACAGATGTAGAACATGTAGAACTGATGTAGAGCAGATGTAGAACAGATGTAGATCTGATGTGGAACAGATGTAGAACAGATGTAGAACTGATGTGGAACAGATGTAGAACTGATATGGAACAGATGTGGAACAGATGTAGAACTGATGTGGAACAGATGTAGAACAGATGTAAACGCGATGTAGAACAAATGTACAACAGATGTAGAACAGATGTACAACTGATGTGGAAAAATGTGGAACAGATGTGGAAAAGATGTGGAACAGATGTAGAACAGATATAGAACATATGCAGAATAGATGTCGAACAGATGTAGAACTTATAGATGAACGCATGAGATATGATGATCAGGTGATCAAACGACACGAATCGACGGGCTCATGTTCACTTCCTTCCACTACTCGGAGATTCACCAGGAATTGTGGCGCTCCGAGAGAGCAGTAGCGCAGTGGTGTGAGGGGTGAGGCAGGAACCTGTTTTGATGAGCACCAGTTTCACCCTATACTTACCATGACCCTCTTCTTAGGCACCTGGCCTTCACCCTGTGCTTTGCAGAGGATCCAAGTATAGCTCTGTGCTTTGCACGTCTTAATATGATTCACTTTCAAATTCACTTTCAAATTCACATTCAAATTCACATTCAAATTCACTTTCTCTCTCCATCTACACTCGTTGCAAACAGGTTTCCAAATAATCTCTAAGGAATCTCTATTATTCTCTCATTTGTGCTCTCATTCTCTATTATTCTCTCATCGTTCTCTACACCATGATTCTGTCATTTTGAGCATTTATTTCTCTATCATTCTCTCTCGTTATCTCTTAATTATTCTCTATTATATATTTTCTATTATCATCTTCTCTCTTATTTTCTAGTATCGTCTCTTATTCTCTATTATTCTCTATTAAATTACTTGTTCTATTACTTGTTCTCTACTAATTTGTGTTCATTGAAGTTCCATTTGTAGTGCTTGTCAGCAGGTCTCAGCAGCGAGCTGGAGTGAGCCCCGACAAGTCTCTGGCACCAGAAATAGAGAACACAAACATGTTCAGACAACAGGTGACCTGTTACAGGTCCCTCAAACATATCCAAACAACTGTTCAAATCGTCAAAAACATATTAAACAAAATATGTTGGGTGTATTTCTTGCATACTCTTGGGCTTTTTCATCTGGAAGATGCCTGAAGATGAGAGCACATTAGCTGTTGATCGAGAAAGATCATGTCAATCAGGGAAACTGCCAACCAGAACAGCACGTTAATTTGGAACAGCGCTGGGAATGAGCTGCAGAACATGATCTGATGCAAAGCCACCCTGGTTTGTTGCTGCTTTTGATTTGTCGCTGGTGCCGCTACTTATGTCGCACCGTGGAAAAAGGTGGGAAAGGTGGCCCCTTGCAACATTGTGCAAAATCTTGCGAAGCGATCCGCAAACAACAACTTGATTTGACACCATATGCATTATTCGAGGCTACTCTCATCAACATTTCCATTTTGGCTCAGCAGTCGGCGGGTCTTGCCAAGAACTCGCGTCAGCAATGGAAGTGAGAAATTGATTTGGACGACACCTTTGTGCCGGCCCCATTCTTGTGCTTGAAACTGAATCCAGTGAAATTTGTCAGGACATGTCAGGATCCTTTTAAACTTCAATAAATGGCGGTTGCTTGTGAAGCTTTACAAAAATGGAATACATTGTACTTTGCGAATCTATACGAAGTCTTGATGCATATTGATGCCATATTGATGTCATATTGGTATCTTGAAGTATTGGTTTCATTGACGTTCTCTGCAGTGCACCGCCGAGGTGACAGAATAGTGTTTGTGGCGACGAGAACGTATGGGTCATGCTGGCTCCGCTGAGCCGTTTGAGTCTCAGGACCGAATAAAGATCAACAATAAAAGCGCAGGAACCAATACAAGGATGATGATGACTACGATGATGATGATGATGATGATGATGATGATGACGATGATGATGATGATGATGATGATGATGATGATGATGATGATGATGTATGCAGGCATTTATGTGCGCATACATACAGCTATGTATATTTTGTGTATATATATATATTGTTCTATATACATCTCTGTATATCTCTACGCCCGCCAGTGAAATTCCTTCAGGTCTCAGACGAGCAGCCAGCGACAAGCTCAGGGAAGGTAGCTGTTTGGAAGATGTGAAGGTGCGTAACCAGGATGCATCGATGTCATCAGATAAATCTAAAGGCAAGGAGATAAGTCAAGGATACGTCATGGATGAGTCACGCTAGACACACCTTGTAAAGGTCCAAGTGTCCTGGTTTCTTCAGGGCCAGCTCCAGTTCCAATAGCCGAGCGGGCTGGCAGGCCTATTCAGCTGTCAAGTTCACAACACTGCCATAGAATGCAACAATTGAACACCATGCGTTTGAATGCAACAATTGAATCGTTGAATAATGTTGAATACAATTCATACAAATTGAACACAAGTCTGAACGTTTGAACTCGATTTTTGATTTCTTTCATTGTTTAGCGCAGTGACTCAGCTGTCAGGTGTCGCGATTTTTCGCATGTGGCGCTCCCCCACAGGATCTCGTCAGGGCCTTGTGAGCAACGCAGATCCCACGCAGTCGCAGCCAGCGTTCTTTCAGGTGCCGTGGACTCCTGCGCAGCAATGGAAGCGCTCGTGCACTTCTTAACACGGCTCTTTGCAGTTCCTTCGCTTTGTAGTTTGATTCTCTTGAATTCTTCTGATTGAATGTTCGGATCTGTTCGGCGGTTTTCAGGAGGCCAAGGCTCTTGTCCTAGAGCCCGCTGAAAAATCTGCGGAACCAACAGCTGTCTGGTTTTTCTCCTACCCCTTGGCAGGATGGACTTTTGCCCTCTCTTTTTGATTAAAGACACAGCAGATCCATGGCAAAGGCCTATGGTCACAACGGACATTCAACTTTACGCAGAGCTACACCGGACAGGTTGAGTCTGTACAAAAACTAGAATCAAAAGGCAATCGAAGTGATGAAATGAGCAGGCAATGAGAATTGCCCGGATGTTGGAGCATGTGTATTGACAGAAGTGCTCTTCTTGGGTTGAAGTCTGGGAGGGACAAGGGATTGGCTAGGATGATCTACAAGCCTCAATACTTCAATAGAACACTATTGCAACGATACCTATTTTCGAAGGCTTTGAGAAAGTTACTTCGGGATACGACGAGTTAAACTGAGGATGGGTAAGAACCAGGCGCACATCTCCAAATCCAGAGGCCTAAAGCTGAAAGATCTGAGAACAGCTTTCAGTTCTGTTGCCTCGAAATGTCTTCAATGATCCGAATTCCGACGGCTGCAAGGCGGATTGGTTGGATTAGTCAACATGGGAAACACCTGCTTCATGAATGCAGGGCTGCAATGTCTGAGGCCGAACTGCTTGAGCTGCACGCCACACAATTTTTTGGTTTGTCATTGCACGCCTTGCTTGGCCCTTGTCGACTCGTGCCAGTCACATCGAACCAATCAGCGCCTACTTTCTCACTGGCAAGTATGCTGAGGACAACGAATTGACACTTCAGCAACTGACGGATCTGACAGACCATGATATCTGATGTGTGGACAGGAGCTCAACCCCAGCAACCCTTTTGGGACTGGAGGGTGCGCTGCTCTGGGATTACAAACTTGCCAATGTTTCTGTGATCTGAAAACATTTTGCAAATCCAATAGCCTTGGTAAGTTTGTGTGCCATAATGATGCGCAAGAAATCCTTGGCTCTAAGGATTGATGCCCTGACAGTGTTGTCACTAGTGAGATTAGCCAGCAAGCTGATAGGCCAATCAATAGGAATCAACAATCATTCACAAATATCAATCATCATGTTTTCATCAGACATTTCAAAGAGCCGTCCACCAACCCTCAACTTGAACTCAAATGCCGAACAAGTGGCAGTTTTTCAATCTGTTGGTAGCTTTGCTGCGACAAGCCATGGCGTTGCCAGAAGACGTACAACTTGTAGTTTTTGACATGGCAGGCACAACTGTGGATGACTTGGTAAACGGAGAACCTTTGGTGATTGCAGCCTTCCGGGCATCCTTGCAAGAGCACGATGGCACAGAAATCAGCTTCGACCAGGCCAATGCTGTCCGAGGCTATGAAAAGAAAGAAGCTTTGCGCCGTCTTCTTGCATCAGTGCGTGGAAAAGATGCAGACGATTCTGAAGTTGACACGCTTTTCAAAATCTTTAACAAGCAACTGGACAAGCTAATGGAATCGATGAATTCTGAGATCAAAGGAACCTCGGAGACTTTTGCCCAACTTCGAAAACGCGGAGTGAAAATTTGCGTTGGCTCAGGATTCCCGGAGCACGTTGTACGAAAGATAGTCGAGAATCTGGGCTGGTCTGTTGATGCAGCATTCTCATCAGTGACGTTAGGCAAAGGAAGGCCAGATCCGATTATGATCTTGACGGCGATGGAACAATGTGGGGTGACGGACCCAAAACGCGTCGTCAAAGTGGGAGATACAAAGGTGGACATCCACGAGGGGCGAAACGCTGGAGTACATTGTGTTTCAGTGCTGACTGGAACGCAGTCCAAAGAGGAGCTTGAAGCTGAAAAGCCGGATTGCATCATTGATTCAGTTGCTGATTTGTGCAAGTAGGATTTCTATGCCAAAGATCGGGGAGAAAAAACAAGAGTCCCTGCTCCGTTTTACGACCCGAGCCAGTCATAACCATGTCATAACTCCATTGCTTTTGTTTGATTTAACAAAATTGCCATGCATTACCGACCTCCAGCAGAGCTACGTTAGGCATTTGGCCAAAGGATTTGCCAAGTTGCAGGAGAGCTGAGCAGAGCTCGTTTCAGTTGCAGAAGCTTCGCTCGAACTCGATGGAAGGGAACCTGTCTCGCAGGAAATGCTGTGGCAACGCCGTAGTCGGACGCACTCACCTTCACATATCCATAGTACTCTGTCAAAGCAGGAGACCCAGAGAGGGAACACGTATCTGTTGCAGTTGGGACTTGTTGGCGCTTGTCAGTCAGTGCTTGCCATTGGATCCTGACCTTTTGCAAGGGGCTCACTATTCTCACCATTTATGCTCAGGTTTGCTAGACATTTGTTTCGAGATGCAGACCAACAAGATGCCCAGGACAGAATTGGAAGTTCTGTACATTGCCATGCCTCACTTCCATGCCCTTCTTGAAAATGAAAACATGCCGTAATCGATCAGTGATCAAAAGCCTACTTCATTGTCCCACGAATCAAATTGGAACTTAGACGGAGAGGTGAGCCAAAAAAAACATTGGATTCTGTGTTCTTGACTCGGCCTTTATGAGCAGGAGCTTCTTGCATACCTGCTGGATGGATTGCATGAAGACTTAAACCTGGTGAAAGTCGAGCGCAAGGAGACTTGTCTCAGCTCCCCAAAGGATCCTTACACTTCAGCAATCAATACATCTCAATACTACACTCAATACAATACTCCTTCTTCCACAGCGGTACGCTCTCAAAGCGCTTTCCTAAACGAAGTACTAATCCTGGAGGAGAGCAGAAGGGACATGGAACCCAAAGTGGATTCAGATGAGGAAGATGAACGGATGGCGCAGGCTGGAGTTGAAGTGCAAAACCCTAAGAAGGAAAGTTCGGAAGGGATGAAACAAGATGTCAAATGATGTCAAATGATGTCAAATGATGTCAAATGAACGTATGTATGCGATGTAGAACCTGAATCTGCAGTTGGAGCGCGAGAAGGGTGAAGAGTACGTCGCCGCCCTGTGAGCAACCTAGCGCTTTCCACTGCTTTTCACTGACACCGAATGCTTTCCCTTTCCACTCTACCTCTGGGACACCTCTGTGAAGTGGAGGACGTGGATGAAGCACCTGATGCGACACAAGTCGGTTCTTGTGGATCTCTTTCAGGACTCAAAAGACGATTTGTTTCAGATTCGATGTCACAGTGTCATCAGTGAGTTGCGCCGTGCTTCAGGGCCAGCTTCGTTCGCGGCTAACCTGTGGGATATGCGGGCATCAGTCGAAAACCTTCGACCCGTGTCTTGACTGCAAACTGCAAGGTGTGTTGCTGCTCGAGCGGCAGGAGTGGGGTGCACTTGCTTGCCGGAAACAACCACGGTGCAGTGCATGACTACTCACATGTTGACAACCTTTGGCGGCCACTTGCTGAGGTATTTGTACATTGCTCTCCCAGTTCATAATGACATGGGTAGCCTCCAGGACCAGAATAATCTGCACATTTCCCTCAGAGTAATCGCTTCGCTTCGCTTCGCTGCTTTCAGGACGCTCTCACACACTTTCTGAAGGAAGAGCG
>VSDK01022674.1:124353-140636 GCA_009767595.1 Symbiodinium kawagutii
GGCGATGAACGTTGGAGGCAATGCTTAGCTACGCCATGCTATGGCGAATCGTCGTCCAACCTGCCATGGCTTGCAGGTGCTCAAAATGCAAAAAACGTGTGGATGCAGTCAAGAAAATTGATTTATGGAAGCTTCCACCAGCCACTTGACTTTCAACAGCACTCCCAAGACGAACGTCAACTCAACATATGTCAGCTATGCTGTTTGTACGTTGTTGTGTGCATTTGTGGAGGTCTATCAAGATTGATTCTCTGCTTCCAAGGTCTTAGTTATTCACTTGAAACGGTTTGAGTTCGACACCGCAACGTGAGTAGCTTATGCACTTTCATTTAAGACATCAGTGACATCAGTCTTACAAATGCTTTCTGTTTGTGTTTGTGTTCACTGACAATGGACTCTTGCTGAATATCATATTGCTGAGGTGTCGCTTCAAAAAGATCACTGTCAAACTAAAGTGGTGGCCTCGATTTCAAAATTGGCAGCAACTGGTTTCTCAGGTGTGCAGTGTGCACTGGTTCCAATTCAAGCTTTGAAGAATCTTTTTTGACGATCACTCTAAGGACCCCCTTGAGTCTTGACTTGTCCAGCTTCGTCAGTTCTCAACACAAGGAGCGTTTTTTTACATTGATGTATCTTGTGCAATTGCCTTCAGCTTGAAGTGATGAGGCTGCAGCTGCAGCCGTGTTGTAGCAGGAGTAGGAAGACAAGACAGAAGAAGAAGAGGACGAGGAACAGGAATCAGAAGAGGAAGAAACAGGAGCTCAAGGTTCAGAAATACGAAAGGAACAGAAGAAAGTATAAAAACCAGGAAACTGAAAGAAGAACAACTTCTCAACAAACTAAAACAAAAAGCCTGAAGATGAAGGAAGAAACCAAAGAAAGACAAAGGTAAATGTAGAAATAAACGGAAGGAAAACATAGTAGACCAAGCAAACAGAGGAAGAGATGGGTCCACAAGTCAGCAATTGTTCCAGCAGAAACTTAGACTTTCCATGGCAATTTTGGATGTCATGAAGCATCAGAATAGGCATCGCTTACTTTTCAGTTCTCGCAGCGACTTTGAAAGCACTTGGTGCTTCAGGGCTCGATGGTCTATGACGTCATTTCTGTTGCGATCTCAGAGTGGCCCTACGATTCCATCAAGCTGATATTGTGGCATGGCAGATCAAGGAAAGTGTTTAGGCCTGTTGTATGATTGGCAACCTAAATACTGTATTTGATGTAAATGCACTTGCAATGTATGCAACAGTACGTAAATGCCTTATCTATGTATGTATACATACATATTCATACATATTCATACATATTCCACACATATTCAACATACACCCACAACATACATATCCATAGCATACCCAAACAGTGCTTTTCTGAAGGATGATGCAAGGCCTGCTCGAGATCTGAGGTGGCCAACCATATTGGGCATGCAGGCCGTGGCCACTACACAGCCATTTGCAGGCAGGACATAAGAGCTGCACACCATGTGCTCCCTGTAAGGAATGCTGAGGGCCGATGGTTCTCGTTTTTTCATGGGAGCTGAGGCATCACCTGCACAATCGTTTCTACCACTTCAATGACACAGATGTTCACGAGGCAGCTGCATTTTACGGATGAACTGATGAACGGGCCAATTCACAAATTGATTCTTTTCAGATCTATATATTATGTACTTTGTTCTTTTGAGCTGGCAACTCACTTGAGTCCTAAGAAACCGTACAGGTACGTGCAGATGATGCGGAGGTCATTACCAAAGAGGTGCACTTTTGAACATGTAAGCTTGTCTATTTTTGTCCATCATTGACCATGACTACGGATGCTCAGGGATGCTTCGGATACCAAATTTCTGGACTGTCAGAGCTCTTGAAAGGCGTACTTGCTCTTTTTTATGCGGCGTGACATTTCCGATTGGGATACTTGGCGTCAAGACGTAGCAAGAATCGGCTTCTGCAGTTGGCCTGTTCTCCACTGTCAACCGCTCTCAATGGTTGTTGACGTTGAGGGTACTTTGAGGGTACTTGATTCTTGGCTGTTGACTTCTTGGTTCAAACGGTGGTCCACAGCAGTGCTTACCACTGAGGAGGCTCAATCCATATCTCGCCCGGAGGCTTGTACCATCTTGTGCCCACAGCGCATCGAGACTGGCCGTTGTGTTACTGATATTGAGGTTACCGAAGACTAGCTGTTGTCACTGATACTGAGCAAGTTTGGTTATAGTTTACAGTTCTTGTTCTATTTGACGTTCACGACTTTCACTACAATGGTTGCTTATCCTTGTTTACTATTGCTGCTTACTGCTGCTCAACCTAAGTTCATTGATGTTTGCCGCTTTCATGTGCACAGATCTTTCCACGAGTCCTATGTATCCGACGTCGAGTGACAGGCATGGCCGCACTTTGTCTCAAGACAGAATTCTGCCATGATGCCGGCAGTGCGATCCTCAAACTGGCATCTAATTGCATAGGTACTTGGCAAAAGTGCAAATGGTTGGATTATGTTGGATTTATGTCTTGGATAATTTCGTATGCATGTATATCATACATACATTTATATAGTCATATATATGTGTGTGTGTATATATATATACACACACACATGTGTGCTTTCCTGAGCCACTAAGATCTGGGAAGCAGTTGGGAAAACGCCTCAGCCGCCGCCACCACCACCACCGCCACCAAATGGCGGAGAGGCCGGGCCTCAAAGCCGCCAGAGAGTCATACAGGGAGAGACCAAGGTCGAGAGAAGCCAAGGTCTTTTTGTGAAGCGAAGCCTTGAGAAATCAACGTGGAACCTGTTCTCCTTTTAAGAAAAGGAACCTGCCTCCAGATCCGCACCGCATTCCTGATTTGTAAGGTGATGAACCGAGCAGAACCTATACATCCCATACTTCACTAAGATTCACGAGTACCCGCATGATGGACGGAAGTTTTGATGGGAAAGGAGGTGTAGAAAAGGTTTCGCAGCCGCTGGCTGTGGTCCCTGGCAGTCCGCATCCTGAGCATTGTGTAAATACACCTGCAGTACCTGTTTGTCTGCATCTATCTACTCTATCTGATTCTATTGGACTATCTAGCTGCAAATCCATCTACATATGTCTCTTGCAATAGATCCATCCAAGTCCATCTATTCAGCAAACTAGCTTCATTATATACCTGTTTGCTGGCTTTCTTGCTTGTTTGTATGTATGTATGGTTGCTTGTTTGCATCTTCCTTTTCCTATACTGTGCTCGCTACTGCTGTCCAATTCTGACGTGTTCTATTCCATGCTATCCTACTATATACAGTTTCTTCCATTCTATTCTATTTATATATTTACACACTGAATTTATTCTATCTAACGATCTATCAATTCTATCCTCTTTATGTACTCATTCAAGCTACTTTACCTGTTGTGCCTACTTTCTTCTATTTCTTTGTCTGTCTATCTATCTATCTGACTCATCTAATTGATAATCTCATCCATCAATTTGCATGATTTAACTATGTCATGTATCAAATGAATCTGATAGATTTAATTCATTTTAATTCATCTATCTATCTGTCTATCTATTTTTCCCATCTGGCTGCAAGAGGAAGATCATGAAATTCTACTGCCACACAATTTTTCCCTCAAAATTTCCCACTGTGTTTTCGCATTTTCATCAAGGTGCAAAACGTAGCGTGCCACCAGAAAAGGACCCCAGGTCATCCAAGTGCTGTTTCCCACATTTTCCCACTTTGGACTTTGTAAACACACGCGATATCCACTTGTCTATGACTCAAGGATTTTGACGAGCTCTTGTTGATAAGTTACAAATAAATAAATACAAACAATGGTTCTGGAGTTATGTGCAGGCCGCACTTTGGCTAGTTCAGGTTTCTGGGGTCTTGGCTGGGTTTTGCTGTTTCACAGACTTCCCTGGTTGATTTAAAGCCTAGGCAAATTTGACATAGTTGACAGGACGTGCAAAAAAGTAATCAAAGCATGATACAAGCGGACAATCCGTAATCCAATTTCCAGACTTCCAGACTTTCCAACTTTCTTGAGTGTGGTCCAGTGTGGTATGTGATCGAGAGAATCACAGTGCCGGAGCGAAGCTGCAGAGCCCGCAGTTGGAGCATCGTTTGCAAATGCTTGACTGTCAACGAGCACGCAAATGACTCCAGGATCATTCCATTCCGCGGATTTGCACCAACCAGTCGACTTGAATCACACTTCCCGTCAAAGCCGATGTGCGGGACACACACACACATCATGACTTCTCTTATATGAACATTTAGTGTTCACAACATACAGTCTTTCATGGTGCACATTAAACATTAAGGAATATGAATCATGAGTCATACGAGTCACTTAAACATTAAGGATGACTGAAATTGAATGAATCATTCGAATCATTTCATGAGTCTAATATGAGGATAGAAACGAAGATGAGTTCGGAGATGTCACAGGCTGGCTTCTCTGGCGGCGTGGTGCTGCCAGACCAGCTGCACGAGGAAGCCGGATGAGGACACCTCCCCGGTCAGGGGCACAGCATGGTACAGCATGGCACAGCTGTGATGTTCTTCAGCGGATGTAGTCCTGTCAAAAAGCACACAGAATACACATTTGTAACTAGAAATCCATTTCGTGTTAACTTGTAGAAATATGTCTATTAGCTTTTAATTGATGTTGATCGATTAATATGGGGAGTTGCGCTGCATGGTCATGTGAACTTCGTTTGACCAGCTTTACAGGGCTTGATTGCACGGGGGACTTTGGCTCTGCTCCTGTTTGATGAGGCTCCACAATCCCATGTTGATGAGCCATTTTGTGTCACCGAAGGCAGCACAAGATGATGCTTACATTCTTTTTTTAATGCTGCAAGCACCTGCAAAACAATACTTTTTGCACAGTTATGGGCTGTCTCAATATGCGAAGCAAGTGATTTTTGCGCTGCACAATGTCTTAACACACCTTTGCTTTGGCGCCCAAAGGGTTAGAGGCCGTGGCATGGTGTTGTGTGTGTGCGGCGAAGAGCATCCTTTACCAACAAGGAAAGCCGATCCTAGTGTCCAGCAAGGACAGATGTGGCAAGCAGATTTAGGTGCCAAGAACAGTATCTTCAACAAACTTGTTTGCGTAAAGCCGTGGCATACCCCGTTGGTTTGTTTGGTTGTTCATGGATGACATTTTGTGGCATGGTTGACCCACGGCATGACAATCAGCAGCCAGCAGAGCCATGCGTCATGCCCAGACCCACACCAAACCGGTTGTGAGGAAACCTGCGTGCTGCAAAAAAAGATCCGCACTGGGTTGCAGTAAGATCGAGCCTAGAACTTGTCTTCGTCAATGTGATGGTTCAGTCCCAAGCATCCACACACTGAGGATCAAGCCTGCCATAGATACGGGCAAGATGGATTTACTTCGACCAGATATCCATCTTGCAACAGGTGTTGAATGCAGTGAGGGCATGCCGTCGAAGCACTTGGGTGCTGCCTCTACTTTTTGGAGAAAATGCATTTGACATGACAAGATGTGGCACATAGTGATTCACTTCATATTTCTAGCATGACAGCAACCTGAGCCGTTGGCCATGGGACGGAGAAGCAAGAGCCGTGAGATCTCCAAAGAGAGGTTGGGACACTTCTCAGACGATGAATCCACATTTTACCGAAAGTACTTCAAAAAATTGGGAGGGAAAGGCTGTGAATTCATTGAGCGCTCCCAAGTGAAGAGATTCCTGCAGCGCAGCGAATTGAGTGACGAGATCATCGAAGAAATTCTGAAGATTGCCACGGCTGCCACGGCTGCAGAGTTTGTCACGTTGGACTTGGAAGCATTTTGCGTGGCCTGTCGTCTCGTAGCTCATGCCCAAGATGGTTCACTTCGTTCACTTCAACTTGGCGACCTCGTAGCGCAGGTGCCAAGCAATGCCCCGTGGTTTTCTGAGGAGCCAGAGCCGCAAACCTCGAAGGTGGAAGCTGCTCTGGCTCCTTTGGAGTCTTCGGAAGCCCAGGATTTTGATTTTGAAGCGGTAGCCCTTGGCTTTTCTGAAGAATTCTCAGGCGAAGCAGATTGAAGTTCAGTGGGTCTGCGGTAACGGCACTGTCATGAAACTCCTCGCAGGTCAGCCCACTGCAGCTCCAGAGGTTTTTGCAGATATGGGACAAGGCATGGTCCTGGGCAAGAACCAAAGGCAAACTGTTCTGAGAACTCTTACGTCGTTTGACTACATATCCTCTTCAATCGTCTCCAATCTCCATTCATACCCAAACATGTCAGCAAATCATGCGAGGCTGCAGCATGAAGTTATTCCTGTTTGTGTCACACCATCGTGAAGCAAATCTCTGGAGAGGAACAGCATGGAACAGCAAACAGTGGATGTGGAGAGCTGGAACTGTTCCTTTGCTGTTTTGAATTCGATTTTTGATTTCAGGCGGTGGTGGAAGAGACCTTGAGACATTTGGCAGAGCAGAACTGCCGAGGTGAGCCTCAGTGACCGGTGGTGGTGCGCGAATTCTCTGAGTTTTGATGGAGCCACCGATGGATGTGAGGCCTTCTGGGAGTGCCAAAGTGCTTGAAAGGAGCCTCGGGAGCCTCGCAGGTTCGCCAAAATTTTGCACAGCACGAGAGAAGTCTCATTTTTGAAAGCTTCCCAGGTGCTGAATGCCAGCCGGATCCGAGGCGGGCAGACTGGCTCCGGAACTGAGTGTTTCGTTAAGTCCAAGTCGGGTCCACAAAGCTACGATTGAGCAGCAGCAGCAGCAGCAGCAGCATATGATGCAGCAAATGATGCAGCAAATGATGCAGCAAATGATGATGATGATGATGATGATGATGATGATGATGATGATGATGATGATGATGATGGATGATGGATGACGGATGACGGATGATGGATGATGGATGATGGATGATGGATGATGGATGATGGATGATGGAGCAGCAGCAGTGTTTTATCATCATCCGAATGTTTGTGAAGAAAAGAGGGACGATAGACAAGCTCAGAATGTGATTATTCTGCCCTCTGCGGTGACAGACCGCTTCAGTAAATGAGTTTCCATTTTTCGCTTTGGCAGGACCTTGCGCTTTGAACGCGAGCTGGTCAAAGGAAGGGCAGAATTGGATAGTTTAGCCCTGAAATCGATCTCGGAGGACTCCAGGGACTATCAACTGATGTACGGTAGTTGTTTTCGATCTTCAAAGTACATCAGAAAGCAACCCTTCAATCGGAAAGCAACTTGCAATCAGTTGGAACAACTTTTTTGATCTCCAAGTTGCCCCTGTATTCCTTCCCCTGAAGGAGCAGATATCAACATTGCGAGATCGGCTGGCAGCTCGCCGAGATAGGCATCAGACCTTGAGGCAAAGATGCATCACATGTAGTGACATGTTTGATCGGTCCTTTTGGTTTTGAGATTTTTCAGAGATGCAATCTGCAAACAGTTTTTATCTTCCTCACTGTCTTGACTTGAACATACTTCAACGACATGTTTGATGCTTGCAGAACGTTTTGAAGCATTGTTTGACTTGTCTGACGTGTGGGTGTCTCTATGGGCAGGTTGCAGCTTGCTGATGCAGCAGCAGATTCCCGAAGACTGTTTTCCAATCTGGACTTCGCCAGGCAGCAAATCGAGGCGCTTCCAAGATCTACCACGACTATTCGTGTAGCAATGGTCTCGCTTTCAACACTGCCATTTTGGTGGCATTTTGCATGGAATTTTGCATGGAATCTTGGAGGATTTCGAGCGTTTGGTGGCAAGGCTGCGCGAGGCAAATTCTGTCGAATGGCTATCTTTTGATGACCAGGAAAATGAATGAAAGTGACTGCAAGATTTCGATTTTGATGGAATCCATGGATGGAATTTGTTGAGTGACCTATCTGGGATGACGTGTCTCGGAACCTGGAACCTCATGAAGTGTGCTTCGCATTTGGAGGCCCGAAGTGTGTATAGTAAAGCGGAGCTTGAAATTGCAAAGGCAAAATCCAGGGAAGGCCGAAGGGATCAGCTCTTTACGCAGAAATCAAAATCAGAAAATTTGATGGGAAAGAAATGGAAAAAATGGATTGAAACTATTTAAATCCTGATTCTTAGCATTCTTAGCATTGTTAGCGTCGGTGCTCGAAAGTTTCTCAGGGGCGAACTGGACCAGTCCCATGGAATGCGCTCAAGATCAAGTCCGCGATCTCTCGGAGCATGTGAGGAGAGCAGTGGAAGCGCTTGTGGCTGTCGTGTGTTCGGCGCTTCACTGCGCTTCACTACGCTTCACTGCAGGAGGGCACTTCGCAGAAAGCAAAACCTGCAAGGAAAGCAACAGTTGATGCTAGCGCAGCAACGTCAGGCGTGCGCGCATTGTAGTCTTTGAATCTCCATTCTGTTTCCATTCCTTCAATTTCCTTCACATAAGACACAAATCATAATGCAATCTCATATCATTTTCTCTCGAAGTCCAGCCCCGCACTTTGCTGGTTGTGGAATCTCCAGGCAGAACAAGACAGAAACGACGCTCGAAAGGCAGCATTCGCCTGCATTCGTTGCATCTTTGATCGTCTCATCGCCTTCGCGTTGCCCTGGAGGCTCTTGATGGAGCCTGCCGAAAGCTTTTGGAGCTTCAGGTCCTTAGCGAGAAAGAAAGGAGAAAGGAGAAAGGATACATAAGGATACTAGGAGAAAGCTTGATGGAGAAAAGATGGAGAGAAAAAACAGGAGAAAGCTTTTGGAGTTAGGAGAAGGACAGCTTCAGGGTCACTGATTGTTGCGGGCGAGGCTCAACGACTGCAGGTTTGCCAAGATCGTCACAAAGCAGCTCAGGAGGTGCAGCATTTCAAGACATGCCTAAAGGCATAAGTATTCTCAAGCATGGGCTTTCTCCAGTTCCCTTCGTTCCTTTCCTTCGGTTCCTGAGCAAAGCAAGTCCCTCTCATCAGCTTTGGAAATGCCGTTGGTGTTTGGGTCATGATAACATTAAAGTGCATTGGATAGTTATGAAATGTTTTGAATAGTTCATATTCATTCTGTGCATAACTGTCAACACTCCCTACCTTTGGATCTTTTGCATCTTTTGTTTCTGCCTCGTGCACCCTCTGCCATTCCCAGGCTTCGAAGCTTGCCAAAGATTGCGGCTTGGGGCCTTTGGTGCTGAAGGATATGTCTCTGAAGCTGAATGGAAGCTGCTAGAGACAAACATCATCAAAAATCCAGTACGTCGTGGCTACTGAAAGTGTGTCTTCAGGAGCTCTGTCAAATTTCCGAGAGCAGCTTGCAGAAATCCGATCGTGAGGAGCAAAGCTGCAAAGGATAGCTATGCAGTCGACTTGATCTTTTGGCAAAAGTCAATTTGTTTCATGCAGTGCAAAAGGAAGTGAAGCCACCCCAAAGTCGGGTGGGTCAGCCTTCATGGTCGCTGGCTCACGATGCTGCAAGACAAGGGATACAAGAGGATGACCGCAACATGCAACAAAGATCTGGTGGGAGAAAGTATCCACAAGCTTTTTGAGAGCATTTGCAACTGAGGCAGCTGTCTTCAGGCTTGTCTCATCATCTTGAACTCATCTCGTATCTATTCGTATCTGAAAGTATTGCATCTTTCAAACTGATGGTGAAATTGGTAAAGGCCCTGCAGATGGTTGGGCTCTCTTTGGCACAGGCAGGCTTCCACATCTTCCACGCAATTCTCGCTTGACACTCATGCTGTCACTGTCGCTTTGTTGAGGTCATGATCCTGCCGCTTCACTTGCGATAGCCTCAGGGCGATGATGTTGCCTTTAGGACCATCTGAACGCAGCTGGAAATTCCTCTCTGTACCTCTTTCTGTACCTCTTTCATATCTTTCATCTTCTTTCTGTACGAACATGCCTTTTTTCTGTGCCTCCAACGATCCAAATGCCAAATATTGGAATCTGAGCAGTTTTGCTGATCCCAGCAGCCAAGGCCAATGAACACCTGATGCGAATGGAACAAATGATTGGCACGTGCGTTTGCGGACTTTTATGCTTAGCTGATCTTTGCTGTGTTTGTTGCCTTTATGCCATGCTTTGAAAAGCCAAACAGACTCTGTTCTGCAATATTCGGGCTCAACCGGACAGCACAGTTTTCATTGTCAAAAGCCACACGAGACGAGCAAACAACCAAACCAAACCAGATCTGCATGCTTCAGAAGTTTCATGAAGTTTCTAGGTGGGTGTCCCTTTCTTAGCCTTAAGATTTCTTGCAGCTGTTGGGCAGCTTGCCATCTTGGAGAGTGGCAGCTTGTAGCTAGACGGTAGAAAAGCCGGCGCTTTTCAGCCATATTTTTTGTCTTTGCATGTCAGGAGCCTACAAACTGACAAGGTCATTTCTTCAAAGTGACCAGTTCACTTCAGCCTAAGCACTGAATCTTGAAGTTCTTGTTATGATATGATTGGTAGGGTTGACTACCATGGTAAACGTGATAGGCCTGGGTAGACGACACTTGGACATCAATTGATCAGGCAAACTGAGTTCGAACTATGGTCATTTTCTGTTCTGATGGTTTGAGGTCATGCAGCGAGTGGGCGGTTGGAACACCCAACCATCCCAAATGGGCGGATGGAACACCCAACCGTCCCAAGCTTCCAGGCCTGTCGTGCAGCTTCTGAGAGACAACTTCTCTTGTTTGTGCATAAAGTGCATCATTTTCTTGATATCTTATTTTTTATCTTTTTTAATCTGTTTGTGTTGATATTGTAGAGGCGATTATGTGCCGGGACTGTGCCGTGTGCACCTTTTCCAAAGTCAAGCCTCAGCCTTCCATATCCATTTTGCAAGGCCACCCGTCAGACAAGGTGAATTGCAGCAGAATCAAATGACCTCGCCTTAGTGCAGACAGACTCCATGTTGAAGCACTCATGCTTTGTTTTACTTTGTCTTGTGAAGAGATTAAGCTGAAAGATGCTGAAAGCCTCCTTAGCAGTTGGCTGGTATTGTGTTCACGACCGAGGCTGCCAGGATTCCAGCAAGGTGTCTTCACTTTGCCAAACATGCTCGACGCCGGTGATGTTTTTCCAACAACCAGAAGTCCCAGGGTATCAAGACCAACTACGCCCACTGGCAACCGCACCCCAGTGACCCGAACACCACCAGGAGGTCGTCCACTGACGGCAGGCAACCGAACCCCAACTGGGAATCGGACGCCAATTGGAAACCGGACACCGGGAACCCGGACGCCCGTAGGCAATCAGAATGGAACTCGGACTCCTGTCGTGATCAGAGACCCGCTGGGTGCCCCCCTGGGTGCGCCCTTTGTTCCAGAAATGCTTTCAATGCCAAGCCATCCGCCTCTGGGTCCGCCACCTTCCATGCCTGGTCCTCCGCTGGAGACTATGCCAAGTGGTGCCAGAACGCCCCCCAGAACTGGGGCCCGGACACCTTGTCGGGTAATGAGAGGGGGGACCAGTACCCCGACAGGAGGGCAGATGGGTCGAAGTTTCTCTGCCAGAGGTGGCACCCCAAGGAGAAACGGTGGAGTCACACCACCACTGTTGACACCCAACGCATCGGTCCCATATTTAGCGGCTGAATTGAGCAACAGATTTGACACCAGTGATGATGCCTTCATTGTGGAGGGTCGCTGGGCACCAGCAGGTTCGCCGCCGGTTCAGGTTCAAAGGCATCATCCAGTGAAAGAAGCATTTTTTGTACCGGAGGCGCCTGTTCCAACAGGCCCGAAGGCTTTGCCTTGGCTGCCATCCAGAACAACGCAAAACCCAGATTTCGTCATGTTGACTCAAGAAAAGTTCCTAGAGCGGCTGAATCTGGTTTGTGACAGCTTCCAACCTTTTGACAGCGCTTCTACATACTTGATTGAAGTGAAAGGAGACGAAGCACCTCAGTCTCCTCGAGCATTTCAACTTGCCAATGCTACAGGAGCTTTGAGTCGACTGGTGGAGGAAGCCATGTGGAGCGGCCCAATTCGGCACATGGCAATTTGTGTTTTGGCCCAGCGAGTGATCATGCTAGCTGATTCCATCAAGTCTGATCCAGACAATGCACCTGGAGGCCGTGAATTGATGGTCGCCTTGTTGTCATCTGTGAAGCAGATGTGTGCAGCCAATACGGGAGACATCAGTATCAGTCGAAATGACAAGTTCAGTGGTCGCGTTGTTCTTCTGCTTGGATCTGCAAGTTGCACTGGCGAGCAGTTGCTAAGAGAATGCAGTGAACGTTACAGAGACATCGATCAGAACTGCATGTTGATTGCTGTTTCTATGGGTGCTGAGCCAGCAGGATCTGCTCAACTGGGCAAGACCATTGCTGCTGCCGTAAATGCATGGGCCGAGGCTGAAGCCAAGAACGGGCCTCCGGGAACCACGGGTGGTGCTGGTCGACCTGAACTCTTGATACATCTGTTTGGAGGGGCCGGATTTGCGGCCTGGGCAAAGGTGTTGAAGCTGTGGCAAGAGCAATCGCATTTCCCGGATGAGAAGCGACTCACTGGAAGAATGCCTACCTTAGAAAGGATCCTGAAAGGTGTTGTCCTCGATTCAGCACCAGGCACACTGTGACAAAATGTGACAAATGTGACAAATGTGACAATCTTTTCATGACACCAGATCAGCATAGATCAGCACAGATCAGCATAGATCAGCATAGATCAGCATAGATCAGCAATCTGTAGCATCACATCACTGTGACTCCTTTCTCTTGGCAGAGCTTGTAGAAATCTGTAGAGATCTGAAGCTGTTCGGATGCGCCAGGCGAGTCTGGTACCACAGTCATGGGCGCTTTTCCAATGGTCCAGGGAGATGCTGCTTTGCTTTCAGCCAAGGTCTCAGGTTAGACCAGTTAGAAATGTGCTTAGAAAGTTTAGAAATGTTTAGAAATGTTTAGAAATGTTTAGAATATTCAAGAGAGAAAGAGGGAAGAAGAGAGAGAATGGAGAGAGTAGAGAAATGTATAGAAGAAAAGAGAGAAAGAGAGAGAAAGAGAGAGAGGCAAAGTCTCATTTCGAGATCGCCTATCGTTACAATTGGAGCGCTGTTCACATTGCGCACGGCTCACGGCGGCTCATGGCTTAGGCCATGAACTCCTACGCAGCGGATGGGTCCCAGCCATCAGAGGCACAGTGAAGCACAGCCAGGGTATCTAAGTGCCCTTTCTTCTGTGCCAATCTCTTTCTTATACATGTCACATATCCAGTCATATGATATCTTGTATATAAACTTTTACACGTATATTCATATAACTATAACAAAATTCATTATCACACATATATATATATATATGTATATCATATACATATATATATATAGTATGAACATATGTGCAAATACGATCCAATGCGAGCAAATGCACATCATTTTTTCACATGTTTGCCCGATTTCCACAGCGCTTCAGTGGATGTTCACTGTTTGTCATAGCAAGTCCTCACTTCGTGACTGCAAGGCGCATAAGATGCAGGCCACTCCCGCTGTTTCCAAACATCAAGCTCCGCTCAGATGTCAGGTTTCAGGCACAAAATTCAATCTCCACACTGACTCTGAGCGCAGGCCACACAAAGGGCGATGAGGGATCTGACCAAGAAGAACGGGGCACTCTGGGAATACTACGAGAGTCTCATAGCGCAGGACAGCTGATGATTTGCTTTTCTATGAAAGCCATCAGGTTGATTGAATTCAATAACTGTGAACTTATTCTTTTTTGTTGGATACATTGTGACCAGAGCAATCCTTCGCCATGCAGCCTGCGAGGATCAAGGCTTGCCGATGCAAGTCCATCAGTACGAGCCCACTGTTCCTTTGCTGTTCATCTACTCAGATGCAGATAAGCCTCTTGACGAAAACTGACGAAAAACTCAACTGACTCAACGAGTGACTCCTATCTATCAGCAGTCTCTTGGGGGTCCTCCGTCAAGCACTCTTTCCATTGGAAACTTCATGGATCAAAAGGTTTGAGTTCTGAATCATCAAGTGAGTCATGCACAAAGGATTGCCCCAGCTTTCCTCATCGAGCGGTACCTGTATGAATGTGAGCTTCGCCAAGCTCAAAGAGTGTCGGACTATGGTCTTGCAGCTGCACAAACCTCAGATGCAGAGAGAGAGGCATAGAGAATGATACAGAGAATAGAATAGAGAAAAGAATAGAGAATAGATGAGAATAGAATATATATGAATATATTGCGGAGAAGAAAGTAGAAATAGAGTGGAGAATACAAGAGAGAGAGTTTTCCAAGTGATTCAATGTGTGCTGTCAAGAAAACAGATGGAAACAGGACTGATCCAAACGCGAACACTGACAGGTACCTGTACCTCGGGTACTTCATCTTGAGACATCAGGACATGTAGCACATCGTGCAGGTCCCACGGAGGCTGACATGTTGAAATTTGTAACTTGAGAGCCTTGAAAGTAACATGCCTTGACAGACTCAGATCTCTTCTGAATTGCTAGGCGGAATATTGGAAAAGCGTTCACGACTTTTGGAGATTTTCACTCTTCTGCTGAAGGGCAATGCTCCAACTGCAGAATTGTACAGATAAAGCCAGTGAAGGAGTTGAAAACATCAAGAATCGTAGACTCTTTGTGCCGTGAAAAATGTAGCCTGCACTACTGCTTTTGTGTATTGACAGCAATGAAATAATTCATCAATGGTCCAACTCAAATCCTGGCGGTCCCAAAAGGACAACATCACACATGAGGATTTGCACCTTTCCACATTTGTAAACCTACTTTGGATTTTGGGAAAAGTTGCATCACCTGATGCAAATCCTCCAAGTCCAATGCGGCTATATGCGCTTGTCAGCTTCGTTTCACTTTCGGAGATTTTTGAAGCAGTCCGGGGCTCAGACATCAGGGATGCTTGAACAAATTCAACCAATGATGAATCCTGGCTATGTGAACCATGAGACAAATCCTTGAATAAGGTCTCCCTCGACAAGGAAGATGATCCTTTTCGCCATCAACGTATCTTTGCTGTAATTCCGTCCAAAATCATACTTTGATATTTAAAGATTAAAATTCATACTGGAATCATCAAATAATTCTTATCATCCTTTTTCCCTAGGTAGCTGACAAGCTGTAAGGGGTTCTTACTTCTCAATGCCAGGGCCTCGAATCGGCACTTTTGTTTGCCGCTGCTCTGCCGCTGCTCATGCTTGTCTCCCCTTTGTCTCGCCTTTGTCTCCCCTTTGTCTTTCCTCTGTGTTGTTTGTTGCTCTGGATCGGCGCTTTGTTTGCCGCTGCGCTTGGCTTTTATTCCCCAGATAGCTGACAAGCTATAAGGGGTTCTTACTTCTCTATGGTAGGGCCTCGAATCGGCGCATTTTTTTGCCCGCTGCTCTGCCGCTGCTCATGCTTATCTCCCTTTGTCTACCTTTGTCTCCCTTTGTCTCCCTTCGTCTCCCTTTGTCTCCCTTTGTCTTCCCTTTGTCTCCCCTTTGTCGCTCCTTTGTCTGCCCTTTGTCTCTTCCTTGTCTCCCTTGTGGCTCTGGATCGGCGCTTTGTTTGCCACTGCCCTGCCGCTGCTCATGCTTGTCTCCCTTTGTCTCCCTTTTGGCTCTGGATCGGCGCTTTGTTTGCCGCTGCTCTGCCGCTGCTAGTCTCCCTTTGTCTTTCCGTTGTCTCCCTTGTGGCTCTGGATCGGCGCTTTGTTTGCCGCTGCTCTGCCGCTGCTCGTGCTTGTCTCCCTTTGTCTCCCCTTTGTCTCCACTTTGTCTCGCCTTTGTCTCCCCTTTGTCTTTCCTTTGTCTCCCTTGTGGCTCTGGATCAGCGCTTTGTTTGCCGCTGCCCTGCCGCTGCTCATGCTTATCTCCCTTTGTCTCCCCTTTGTTTCCTCTTTGTTTCCTCTTTTGTTCCCCCTTTGTCTTTCCTTTGTCTCCCTTGTGGCTCTGGATGGCGCTTTGTTTGCTCTCGCCCTGACGCTGCACATGCTTGTTTTGTCTCCCCTTTGTTTCCCATTTATCTCCCCATTTGTCTCCCCTTTATCTCCCCTTTGTTTCCCTTGTGGGTCTGGATTGGCACTTTATTTGCCGCTGCTTTGCCGCTGCTCATGCTTATTTCCCTTTATCTCTCCTTTATCTCCCCTTTGTATTTCCCTTGTGACTCTGAATCCATACTTTGTCTTCTTAAAAATTAGAATTAAATTAAATAATTTAAAAATAATAAATTTTTTTATTTATATTTTATATATTAATTTAATAAAAAAAATATTTTATATTTAAAATTTAATTATTATTAAATAAAAAAAATATATATAAATACAATTTAAAAATATAAATTAGATTCTTTATTTATTTAAATTAAATATATATTATTTAAAAATTATTTAAATTAATTTTTTTTTTTCCAAAATTTTATATATTTATTTAATA
>VSDK01022674.1:153850-177563 GCA_009767595.1 Symbiodinium kawagutii
CCGCTCTTCTGGCATCTCATGCAATGACATCAAAGGTAGTTTCAGCTTGCACGGAAGCGTAAGCAAAGGAGTCTTCAGCATCTCAGGAGTTGCAGCTAGTGGACCAGTACGTGCTGATGCTCGGGTTTGCGAAGTACATCAGCTATTGCTTCAAGCTCTTTCTTCGACATGGCACAGCCTTGTGTTCGCCCGACATGGCTGGGCAAATCACTGTCATCACTTTACAAGCATGGCGCTGTGGCAGTTGCGAAAGAACTCAGTCTATAGTTTCTGCAAACATCCATTGAATCCATTTCCTTATATACATGGAAAAAATCAAAGAGAAACGCAGTCCAAAGTGTCCCTTGCAAGTCCTCATCCTGCCTGTTGGATTTGAAGGATTGCACACCTGAGATCCAAGAGATCCCATGTGACCAACATAGAGGTGCCAGCTGAAGAATTCTTACACCAAGGATCAATCAGCATCCGTGTTCGCGGCGTTATGCTTGCAGCCAGTTTGGTTGCATCAATGGCATAACCGTCAGATGCCAGCGTCTTCAGAACCACTGGGGTTGCTCCAGAGAGCTTCACAATGTCCTCATTATGCAAAAGTCATCACTTGAACTACTCGAACAGAGACCTGCAGATATCTTTAGAATATCTTCGTAGCGCTTCAGAAAACTGCAGTGCCCCTCCGGGTTATGTCAAGGCTCTGGATAGGACGTCCAGTATGGTGCTGGCACAATCACCTCATCTCCTTCTTGACAAAGGGCCATCATCGCTTGGTAGATCACTTGCTTGCCTCAACGTTCCGTGGCCGCTACAAAGCAGGCCATCGACATCCCTCGACTCACTTCACTACTTTGAACTTCCTCAAAGAGAACGCTCAAAGACAAATCAGCGAGACTACAAACTATATTGCACATCTCACTCAATATTTATAATCCTTCTGTATACTGTGTACAAGATATGCACTTGCTTGCCTCCACAAGCCACCAGAATTTCGTCAGTGGAGTATGTGACCTGAGAAAGCGTTGATGTGAAACTCTGCAACAACCTATTGATACGAGTATGGAGTGTTTCCACCAGAGGAGAGTGATCCGATGTGATCCGTGGCTTTCCTCTCTCTCTCTCTCTCTCCCTCTGCGAGCTTGCAAAACAGCCGGAGGTTGCCTTCTTATACTTCTGAAGGTACTCAGAGATCGCTTGTCGCAACTCCAAAGTCCCTGTCGATTGCATGGAGGCTGGCCCTCTGCAAACAGTGACATCAAAGCCAAGTGTTTGCGTTTTCTCAACAAGCGATCTTGCAGAATGCTTGCAGCACTGTGTCCAAACAGCTGTACAGTTGCAAACAACATGGTGTACAGAACAATCCTGTAACGGCGGTGTAGCTTGTGAGACCCTGCACAGCGGCGTCTGCTGTGGCTTTGATAGCTTCTGGTGGTGGTGGAAAGTCTGGCTGGCCCACCTTAGATCTGATCAAGATAACAGCTTTGTATAGTTTTGTAGTAAAAATTCTTGGTCATGAGAAATGAGCTTCAATCAACCTCACAGGCTCTAGTTGTAGTCAGGAGCAATAGCAATTCAGTGTAAAGTTGTCGAAGTCACAGCATGTCACAGCACTGAAGCACTTTCTTCGCTTAGGGACACATAGAGCTCCGTTCACTTTCTCTCCACGGCTTTTCATATTCGATACCTGACACCAAGCGAAGCGAAGCAGAGCTGCTATAGCGAAGCCACAAAGGGCTCCGCCGTGGAGGGACGTCCATGGCTGTCCCAAGGCCTTGCTGAAGATCGCAACGGTATATGACCTTGGCATTCTGGCAAGATCGAGCTGCGATCGAATGATTACACACAGAAACACATACTGTACACTAAGATACACTAAGATACACTAAGCAGGTATCAAGATGTTTCACGGTGTATCAAGAGATATCAGGTAGCTACACCTGGGACTTGACAGCAAAGCAGAACCAAGGCTGAGCAAGACACTCATCCATTTTGCTGATCATCGGATTGAGCTTCAATGCCGCCATGGTGGATTCAATATGATTCAATATCTATCTCAAACAAACTCTTCCATAAAGCTCCAAGCCAGTGGCTGCAGGGGTGAAATGCGAATCATCGATGAATGATTCGCGCTGAATCCTGTGACAGGCTGTGATACTGCAAGGGTTTGGTCGCGGCAGTCATGTCCAAGATCGGTGCAGCTCTTCAGTTGCATCAAGTTTGCTAACCTCAGTGATATGACGGGTCCAACAACAGCAATGTTGATAAAATTTGAATCACCTGGGCCTCAGCCTGTCAGTGGTACCTTTAATGAAAGGCTCCCAAAACGTCACCTGATAAGCAAATTAATACGTACTCTTTGACTACTTGAACGCTGAACAGCTAATATTATGGCATATGTTTATATATATATATTATATTCATTGTATCTTATTATTGTGGGTAGTGTAGTCCTTCTGTTTGAGCAGGTGCAACTAGTTGTGTGCAAATCAAATTCCATCAAAGCTAATTTGCTTTCAATACCTACAAGTTGCGTTTTGGAAAGAGACTTTCTCAGTGCTGGGCCATAAACATGTGTGCTTGTGCAACCAGTGCTAGAGACTCTACCTGCCAAGGACAGCAAAGTATTTCCAAACACTGACTGGAAGTGTAAAGTGACATAGATATGTGGCATAGATATAATATGATGATGTACGTAAATATCTACAAGCCAAGTGGAGTCAAGCGCAATGGACCCACCCAAGAATTTACAATTGCTGGGTTGCTGAGCAAGCAGCCTGACCCAGGACATCTTGAGCCTCGAAAAACATGAAAAACCAAAGATCAAAATCGAAGTTTCAAGATGTCTGAACATCTTGAAGTGCACAATTGAGCAAGCAGGTCTCAAAGAGTCAAAATAGCAAAAGTTGCAAACGTAACAATACGTGTGATGATAAAATGTGACGGGAAAATGGGAGAATTCGTCTGTATTGCCGTGGCTTTGCCATCTATTGCCTTCTTGTAAATGCTCTTTGCTGCTTCGGCTGCTCGAGCCGCTTCCTAGACAAACAAAGGCACGTGCTAAAATCAAAGAAATAACATGAATATACACAGCAATAGTCACATGAATCAACATGATATGAATTGAAATCTATTGAAACCTTTTTGAAACGATCTGGAATCTCAATGTATTGAAACCCGTACAATAAAGGTAGTTGGTGTGGCAACATGCACCGCTTCTTGTGCCTTGGGCTCTTCTCTGCCTGAGAATCATGAAACATCAATGGTCTTGCCAGGTGCCCATTCCATCAACGATGTTTACCAAACGTCAGCAACATGCACTTGGCTTGCCAAAGGCTGACTCAAGTCATCTCCAGACTTGAATTCAGAGTATGGCGTCTCTGAGTCTCTATATCTTTGTATAGGTAAAACCCAGAGGAAAGGGAGCACATGTAGCTCTGAGGAAAGAAATCATGGGCAAATCAGAGTGGGAAAGGGCATCACTTTGAAACTTACCTTATTTCCCACTTGAGGTGCTCGAAAGGTAAGTGCTGATGCAAGAGAATACCGCAGCCCAGGTTCATTAGATACCCGCGTTTCTAAATAGTGACTAAATGTAATCATATCTGACTAATAGAATAAATAGATATCAATAGTATTTTCATAATATTTTCTTTTCATAGTCATCTAATGGGGTGACAGCTTGCAATGCAACGCCTATTGGCACCGCCAAATCCGCATGTCTGTGGCAAGCTCGGGAGAGGTTCTTGTTTCGATTTGAGTGTTGGTCAGGCTTCAAAATCGGCGCACAGACCCTGACGATTCTTGATTGATTTTTTCCCCTCTCAGGGACCATGTGAAGTGTCCCCAAGCCTTTCAAAACGCCCCTGCCCATAGTAATTTCACGGGTATCGAGCGAGTCCCTCACGAATCTTTCTCCCATACAGAAGAAACATCGTGGACCCGGAACAAAATCATTTGCGAATGTTTGCGAACAAAAGGGTTCTTGACATAGGTGTTTCTATAGGCTCCTTATGGCTCCTTACAAGGACCTTTGCATCACATGGATTTCGCGCAGCGCAGGCTTTCGCGATCTAATTGGGATCAATTTGTTTTCATCAGGCCTGCAATTGCGAAAACACATAAAGCACATCTGCACACATCTGCATACTGTTCAGTTTCCAGGCTGCAAGTGCCACACAAATACTGGCGCAATTCTTTTCCCGCAGGTTTGCTGCCCCACTTCCCCACACGGACTGAAAAGCTACAGACGACATCTCCGTCCATGGAAAATAAGTCAAGGCAAGCTTCTATGTACCTACAGGCTAAACGAACTTACTCTGAATGACCATCTTATGAGCCTTCACATCATGCGATGGTCAGCGGACAGCGGACTGGGTGAGACCGACGAAGTATGACGAAGTCAAGTTGAAGACTCCCAAGTGGTGCCACCCACAAGTTGCACATGTCGAGAGTCGAGGTCGACGGACCCACCCAACCAGTACTGCAGCCGAGTTCCAGCTCTACTGGCATCTCGCGCGGCTTAAGCAATGTGCAGCGCGTCACTAGAACACACCCCATCTACAGCGCCTGTAGATGCATGAACTATAGAGCTAAATCCAAACTGCAAATTTTAGTATATCTCAGATTATCTTAGTCATTTGTCGCTAAGTCGTTTCTGTTGCTCGGAACAGACTTGAACATGTCAGAAAGATTCAGAAAGAATGAAGTGGTGTTGAAATATGTTGGAATCAATTGCTCTACAGTTCATTGGTGGTCTTCTGCCCGAGGGACTTCTGCACAACGCGTCACAACGGAACTCTCTTGAAAGTACATGAAAGTACAGCAAACTAGGCATCAGAGTGCCACACACGCAGCGGTCAATGCTAAGAAATGACCTTTCAAGAATCATTTGCGACTGCGCATAGAAAAGTTGAATCAGGATTCCAATGAATTCCAATTTTTCTGAGAAAATTGACCTTTGGCCTCGTTTTGTGCACGGAACGAAGGCTCCGCGAATTGACCGCTTCTGACACAACTGTGCACATCTGTGCGATCACTGCATTGCTTTGTCTGCAATGAGAGCTTCCCATGGCCAACTCCCTCAGAGACAGACAGTCTCTGGACCAGACTGGCAACTTCCAAGAGACTAACAGGTACTGTACCCCACAGGAACCTGGCTCTCTTGATCTCCCTCCTTGAAACCAAGGGCAACCTGCGGCCATTCATAGCATGAAAGGCGTCCAGTGGGGATTGCGGCCCTCACGACCTTACAAATCAACTGTCAGTGACTGCAGGGTTGCGGCAGCGCAACTTCTGGGTTACCCTCCGATGCAAGATACATTTTTCCGGAAAGGGAGCACTGCAGTTAAATGAAGTTAGCTTGTTCCTCTCGTTCCGCTTGTTCTGGATCTCTATGGATCCTTGAGTTTTGAGCTCCCTCTTTGCCAAGCTGAGGTAATGACGGCATTTGGAGAGCATCTCGTCCACCTGGTGAACTTTAAAAGCAGGTTCATGTTGATGCAGTAGCTAAACTATGGTGCTTTCTTGAAGAGGGAGTACCCGCCCAAATCATCCAATTAGTCATTTATAGTACTTTAATACACCATTAATCTTGGGGGGTCCCAATCTTGAGAACCCCCCCAATATGTATGAGACTCATGACGTGCCCGCTTTGTGTCCCTTTATCTACCCTTTATCTACCTTTATCTATCCTTTGTCTACCCTTGTCAAATGCATTGCCTCAACCTGTCCACACTGCCTTACTTGGATTGCTTGCGGCGGCCACAAGGCCGAAGAATGCTGGGGATGGCCTCAAGCACAAGAAGTGAACCGAAGTTGATGGTTTATTGCTTGATGTTAACATATGTTAACAGTTAACATATATATATATATATTTACGCCATATATATATATATGTATATGCATATATGTATATGTGCATATATATATATATATGTATATGTATATATGTCTATTTGTATATATGCAGATATGTGTATATGTATATATGTGTATATGTAAATATGTCTATATGTAATTAGATATGTATATATGTAATTATATTTGTATATATGTATATATGCATATATGTATATATGTATACATGTATATATGTATACATGTATATGTACATATGTATACAGTATATGAGTATATGAATGTATAAAACATATATACATAATCACAAATCAATTTCTTTATGCTTACAATTATCTAAATAATTGCTAGTTTACTATGATGGGTAATGGTTGATGGTTCACAACTAAAGCTTGATGCTGCGCACATATGATTACACAGAGGCCAAACGAAGACTCTAAGCACACTGCCATGCCTTCAACTCAAAAAAATAGAATCGACACCATTAGACCGGGGATCGATTTGGGTGTCTTTCGAGTCGACAACATTTCCAGTCAAAGCAGAGTACTCCAAGTCTTCGTTGCTTCTGACTACTTCCAGGTTCTCAAAAGGCGTTCTGAGCTGTTCTGAGAATCGCGCTGACCAGGGCGAGACTTGTATTCCGGGTGATACTGCACGCCCACAAAGAAAGGATGGTCCTACGCCGGAGTTACAAAGTACCCTTCGCGTTGCTTTGGTGGAGGAGAAACATCTTTCAATTGAGTCGTTTCTGAATGTTTTTTCATGTCTTTTCCGTACGACGTCCTGAAATCCCCGCACATATTCACCAATCCACTGTGTCCCCTTGTCACATCACGGCAGCATTGGAAAAATCAACAAAACATGATTAGATAATATGAAATAGATACCATAATTTTTTGAGGTGTTGACATGTTTTGGTATTTCCTACCTCCTAGTTTTGATCAAAACTTTTGGTTTCTATGGGTTTCTTAGTCCATTCTGCATCTGCTTTTCCACAAGTTCGGCTTGCCGCAAGTGTCCTTTGTTGACATCTCTATGATATCCATACGCTCCTGCAATGCGTAGTTGACACAGCCAAGCTGAAGAAATCGAAGGGGTATGAAGGGGCACAACAGAAGAAAACTAGAGCAAAAAAAGTTGCAGCACATGGATGCACATGAAGTGTCAGTGGCACACAGAAAGTTAATTCTACGCAATTTTCCTTGGTCTCGTCTTGGCCAGAGAAGATCAAACCCTTGCTCTCCATGCGCTCTTTGTACGCAATGTTGAATTCATAGCCTGAAGTGCTTCTGCCAGCAACTGTTCGATCTTTTTGCACAAATGCCGCTGAACCAACATTATGCCGAATTATGCCACTGAATCAACATTTAGCAACATGTACATATGTAAATAACTTAGCAACATGTAGGTAAATCATGGCAAATCAGTGATTGCCTACGGCCTTACCATGTCTTACGGCAGGGGACGATGTCGATGCCGCTCCATAATGCGGCTTTGACCTCCTCAGTGCAGCGAGCTGTGGCCGGCCGGGACGATCACAGAATGCACCTCTTCTCTTCTTACCGCCTTACACCGCCTTACACCGTCTTACACCGTCACAATCCACCTTTACCATGGAAGCACTAAGCCTGTCCCAGTGACAAAAAACAAATGCCAATGCCATCCAATACATGCCTGCATCATTGTGCCACGGATCCATAAAGGGACGCGGCCAAGGATTGCTCTGGATTCGTAAATTCCACATATCGAGCACCCAGTCTCATGTTGGCACCCATGGTGTCCTCGGAAATGTGTGCTTTGCAGGTTGAAATGTGTTGCAAAATGTGCTGAATATGTCTGCACCATTCCGCATTGTTCAGGTCCTTGGAAATTTCCGGCATGAAAATGATGACATGGTTTTTCGACCTGGCCAACACAAGAAATGGAAACGGAGTGTGACAATTGAATACGGTTGACATGATTTCTATCTCGACATTGACTTCTTGCAACCTGTTTCAATAAGCTGCTTAAGCTGCAGGCTTTTTGAGACTGTCAAACTCCTCGCTGGTAGCATCAGCTAGTCCCAGGACATCTCTCGCGAAACTTATGAGAGCCACCTGGGAAGGTCAGGAGCTGGAAATGGAAAATATTGGAAAGATTTGGAAAGCATCCACGACTCAAACAATGTCTGCTACTCACGCGGAACACGTCCACTTCTCGAAAATATGAACGGCCTGCATCCCGAGGCAAACTCCCAGATAAGGCTTCTTCCACTCTCGCCTTGGGAACAACACTGCATAGCTCATCATAGCTCATCACCATTCATCACCCATCTTCCCAATCCCGTGCTTAGCTGGTGGCGCAAGGCCAGCGGCGCGTGTTTTCCCCTCAACACCTGCATTTTGTCGCAAGTTTCGACTGAGACAAAGTTGATCAATGTGGGGTCCCATGTGGGGTCCCATGTGGGGTCCTATGTGGGGCTCCATGTGGGGCTGTTCTCTGGACTCCATGCAGAGGCTGGGCACCTCGGTCGCCAAAGCCTCCGGGAACAAAGACCCCATCTGCTTCTTTGAGGATCGCCTGGCGCCGAAAGGCGGTCGGTGATCGGCTGGACTGAAAAACGTGAAAAGCAACACTTCAGGCTGCGGGGAACGAAAGCGGCACAGGCACTGACACTGCAAAGCGAAAAATCGGGAAAGGTTTGGAAATATTGATTCACTATGAATATTCATTAGGAGTGGGACCTAGGACTAGCAGAAGTCCAGTGATTCACAGGGTTCAGCTGACGAAAGTTGACCAGCGTACTTTGAGCCATCTGCGTTTGTCCATAGTGTAGTGCGCAACCATGGATGGAGGTCCCAGTGATATCAACCCAAGCAGCTACGAGGAGTCGATTGCAACCATTAATTACAGTGGTTACTTTACCTGTCAAAGACTTGTGAGAAGATGTGAGACGGTAAAATTTGTTCTTGAAATTCTTGAATGTTCTTGATAGGCTGGCGTGTAGATTCTCAAGCTATGTTAGAGGTGTGAGTGTGAGAAACGAAAACGTAGATGTGAGCGAGACACAACCCTTTGGAAACAGGAGGTTGTAAATGGAAGCCTAGAATTTGATGCAACTTCGGAACCTCACAAACATGCGCCCCGGAGAAATTGAGCCCGCATCTGGAGGGGGAGGGGGAGGCCAAAAGAAAACAAAGAATACAGGCCCAAAAAATGATTGAAAGATCATGGATCAATTATTTTGCGACCAACCAACCCCCAAAAGGAAAACAGTCAAAGCTGATCAAATGCCAGCTTCAGATTGCAGCTGTCTTGATTTAGATTTGCAGTAAGTTGGAAAATAGATGAAAATAGCAGACCAAGACAGCACGCCTCCGCCTCTTTCACCCTTCTCATCAGTTCCTCGTAGTTCCTAGCGTCTTTGCTCGGCAGCTCAAGGTGTGTTGCATCGATCCATTCCTCACATTCGGGCACTTGTGCTTTGCCACGGCAACTTGAACAGATGGCGAAAACATCAAGTGCAGGAAGTTGCCGGGAATACCGAGGCGCTGACAATCTTCAATTTTCCTTGGACAGGTGAGATTAGGCAGGAAAAACAACCTGTTCCTTTAACTAGTCCAGTTCAAAATTGTGGATGCTTGGATTCTACCTTCACTGTTGAGTCCCCTCCCAACATGGCTCTGCGCTTGATAGGACTCCGATAGGATCCAAGGTTCGAGTTACTGCAACTGCCGCATGATTGAGCGCGGCCACAACTGATTGGTATGCATCTCCGCCTTGGCATTTCGAGAGGAAAAGTGCGAAGTGCGGTCTCTAATAAACTTTTGCAAACAAGTGTTTATATAATGTTGTAAATTTATAGTTATACCTGTATATGTATACATGTACATATATCATATTGTACTATATATATATATATATCATCTTTGAATCGATGGAAACAAAGAATTACAGGTATTGCAGGTGAAGGTCTGGACGAAGCGCTGAGGCTGCGACCACCTTTATTGTACTTGCCAACAAAGGCAATGGTCACCGGCTGGGAAGCTTCCGCCTGCGCTGCATTCCACGTCCCATCCACATGACATGTTCTGCCGGTTTGCATGCCTTTTGCATGCTTTTTGTATGCGCATCGCCAGTTTCGCCTGTGTACCTATTCTCTTCATCTTTCTTCGTGGTGTAAGTACACGCCAAAAGCATGGTCAACAACTCTATCACGTCCTACCAACCCCTGTCTTTAAGATTTGCATACATTTGCACGTACGCCCCGGCAGCTAATATGATTCAAGGGTCAGCATTCTGTAACTGCAACTCTTTCTTCTATTCTTAAAACAGCAATTAAGCACTAATGAGCGCAATATATGTTCAGAAAATGCCTTTACCGAGCGCAGCTCCTGATGATTTGGGATGATACTATTTGCATATTGATGCAAATAAATTTGGTGGCGAACCCCTGGTTATGGCAAAAAATGCGGCAGCGTGAAGGAATATTGGAGGGCCTGAAGTTCCAAAAATGCAGTCTTTGAAGCCGTTCAATATTGTTCGTGATGAAAACAAAGAATGCCAAGAGAAAGTCAAGGTTCAATCAGTTCAAAGCCTGTAGAAAAAGAACATGACACAAATTCAAGAAATTTGTTGACTTTGTCAAGGTGATACACATGTAGTGATTGCTCTACAAAATGATAAAGATTGACAAAGCACGATCGCCAGAGCGATTTTCGACCTGATCCACGTGCTTTGCAAAAGCTTCCCAGTCGTTCAAGGTGCGCAAATTCTTGGCACTGCCTTGCGAACCTAGGAAATCCATGGACATCGACAGCGGACCATAGAAATAATTCCTGGGCCGGGTTCAATTAAACTAAATAAACGCAGAAAACAACTCCTTTCCATGCATTCCAAGCAGCTCTTTGAATACTTCTGCGGGACCTAACCATCGAAACTAGTCTCTGACACCTTGCAGAATGCAACTTGACGCTCTACATGGCCTACTTGCCGCCAAGAAACGTGCAAGTCATCCAACTGTAGCAGGCCGTTCAGCATTCCGACCATGTGCTGCTGGGCAAAAATGCCTAGCGCAACGTGACAAAGGTATACAAAGGTATCAGCTCCTTGCCAGCTACTTGTCAGCTCGTGAATGCTTGTGAAATGGTTTCCTAGGAGACAGCGATGTAAAGAGCATCAAGGTCTGAGAGTCTGAAGGCCTGGAACGTGAAAAAGGTTCGCTACATCATGAGCACTGATGATTCGGCCAGGCTGAATGGCGCACCTCATCCATGCGAACAAACCAATTTCATCCCGTCACAGCATATCACAGCTGGACAGCTGCAGCTGAGGTCGCAACTGGTTGGCAATCTTCTTCCTGGTTTCGTCGAGGAGTGGATCTGGACCTTTGCCGGGCTTCATGGGTGGTGACCGTAGCAACTTCCATTCACACACACAATCACATGTAATCACACATATACATACATATACTATATATGTGCGGCGGTCAAAACTCGGTAGGAAACCCATGGTCATCAGGGTCTCAAGGTATGGGAAGTCCCTCTCGCTCTATATATACACAGTGGCACGCACTTTTTCATAGGACCAATCTTCTGGTTTTCTGGGTATCGCTTTTGGGAAATTCCTGTCGCTTCACACAATAAATTCACACTTTTGTCTGAGCTGGCAGCTTCTGCAAATGATCATGTCAGGCTGCACTCCTGCGCGACAAACACCAAAGACGAAAGCATGAATATTGATGACAATCGCAAATAAAGCTGGCCTAGCCCCAGCAATGCTTTTACCTTGGACGTTGGCAGCAGGCATCTGTGCATTGCATGGTAGTCGGCACTGAAAGGTTTGCAGCACTACCATGACGCGACTCTACAGAATTGGAGCGTAGTAGGCAGTCAGCCACAGTGCTGTTCCCGCTAAATGCTAGATCGGCACTACTTGAAGGATATACTGATATACTACTCAAGCCATGCTTGTTGCATGGCACACCATAGCATCCAACAAAGATCTAACAAGTGCTTGTAGACCGTTTTGTCAACCCATGCTCCGATCATCCCCCTTTACTCGCCACAAAAAAAGCCTGCACTGGAAGGTTTGCGACAAACATACATATTCGGTCGGTGTTGGATGCAAGTCGGAGCCAAGTTGAACTTGTATTGTCTCTATGTGACCAAAGCGTCTTCCAGCCCCATCTTGGATCTGTTAGGTGTTGCGAAACTTTGGACCACTTAACACGCCTGGGGAATCATCCCCCCGACCACGATTTGCCACTTTGGAGACCCCTGACCCCCCTAAGCTTGCTGGCAAGACTGCAGCTGCTAGTCTCTCGCAATGGATGATGTTTACATATGTTTACACTTTTTTCTACATTATGCATTGGAATAACAAGAGCACCTTTGGTGCATTTGGCCATGCCAGGATCTAGAAATGACTAGAAGAACCTTATGAGATGGTGGGAAGAGCAAATATGAGCGAAACACAAAAACTCTGGAAATATGCCAGGCGAAAGAATTCCCATTGCCTGGCAACAAACAACTCCAGATGAAACTTGACTCTAGGGCAAACAAAGAATAAAGCACTTGTCGAAAACAGGTAAATGCCGCAAACCTCAACAAAATCGCAACATCTTGATATTTCCAACATGTATAATTGGATCAGAACACATCGCGTAGTGTCTCGATCACCCTGAATGCGAAGAATCAAAGCATTGTTGGCATGCTGAAGTTGTCGACGCACTAGCACAAACATATACAAACCAAGGTGGTTTGTTGAAGCCACTTCTTGGAAAACGTAAGGTGTGCTGACGATGCAAACAAAGCCCTCAAGGAGATGCCTTGGCACAGCCAAGAAACGGAATGCTGCGTTGGCTTGGTCTTTTGTCCGCTCATGTTCCTGGATGCAGAGATAGATTCGAAGTTTCAGTGCCATTCGAAGTGCACGTCGAACAAAACTGCTGCACTGCTCTTTAAAGTGCCATTGCTCTTCAAAACTCAGCAAGTCTCGGAATGTAGGAGCAATGGCACCATGCCAAAGAATTCCTTGGATGCAAAGGAGCTCCCCGAGCCAAGCGAGTCTCAGAGGTGTTCCTAACGCGCAAATCATTTGTCATCATGATCCTCAACTATCCTCAACTATCCTCAATCCAAAAACATCTCCATCTAGTCATTTCTTCCGAGTTTCTCAGGGAGTTGGAACTTCAGTTGGCGCAACGCCTCAATGAATGGCATGGACTCGATGTCGCCGATGGTACCACCAAGTTCGATCATGCCTGCATCTGTTGAACATAGCCAGTCGATAGGTCGATCAAAATGCCTGTGTTGAATCTTCATACGGTGTGATGAATGGATTGTGCCAATGCTTTGGGTGTTTCAGCATCCTGATCCATCACGATGCTACTTTGTTTAAAACATTCTTGGCTCATTTCGGCTCCTTCAAAGGCTTTCTACCTTCTCTGTTGAACTGCTTGCTGCCAGGCACAAATCTGCGGTTGTAAGCCAGAACCATCAGCCGGTTGCTGTGCCACGCCTCAGCTCATCAACTTCCAGGAATGAAAAAGACTTGGAACTGAATGTGACTCACCTGTGACTCAAAAAACCTTATTTGTGCTTCGAACATTCTTGAAGGAACAGCTCCTTTTTCAATATGTTTTTGCTTGACAGAACACAGCAGTGCAAACAAGCAGAAAGAGTAAATACTATAAACCTGAGGTGTAGAACAATCCCGAACATAAATAGTCTGAAAAACAACCGACCTACTTTTCAATGACTGGTCACAAACAATTTCAACAAATCATTACAGATCGTTGAATTCCTTTCTGTAACAGTGATCTATTGAATCATTGAACAAACAGCATCTGAAAACAAAAACGTGATAAATATGGATCAATAGCAATGACAAGTCAAGCGGACAAGTAGCATATGCTTGTCAGATGCTCTGGCGGCACGCCTTCTACGGTAGAACTTCTATCACCGCGTAAAGCGCTGAACGTCAAACACTTTTACTGAACAAAGTCTAATTGCACAAAGTGTAACAGCAGCATGGGGAGTGGTACTGGATGGTACAGGGAATAATGCAGGGCAGATAACGGAAATGCTCTTGCCAGTATAACCTTATAAAAACCAAAGACCAAACATATTGTATACATTTACATATATACTGGTTGTGTATGAAGCAGTAGGATGCTGGTAGATACGAAGACAATATAAATTTCTACTTTCTAGCAATGCTTGACAGACTTATCGGAGATAAGTACTAGTAGGATCTGTAATAGCCGGGCATTTGCAATATCTTGTTGGAAGGTTATGGAAGGTTTGACCTTCTGATTGGGAGTTCACAGTATCCTCAACAAGAGCAAGTACGTCTCAACAGGACAAATTAAATGCACAAGGGCTTCTTTAGAGAAGCACGTGCAAAGATTTCAACCAAATGTTATCGTTTTTGCAACACAGCACAGTGTTTGGGAAAATGGTTCGGACAGAAATATTTGAGGCAAACAGGAACGCTATTGGCGAAACAAATTGAGTTCTTCAAAGGTTAAGAAAGATTAAACAAGTAGAACAAGTACATACAACCGCTACATTAGGGTGTTTCTCAAAATAGGGGTATCCAAAAATTGTCGGTTTATTAGCAAAAATGATTGTTAGTAGATGATTTGGGGGTCCCCTATTTTGAGAAACCCCGATTAAAGTGAAACGAAGTGAGGTGCCGAAACACAGGCAAAATGTTCCTTCGAATCAATCGTTGCAGCTACAACTCCCGACAGCTGGTCGGGTCAAGTTGCTTGGATTCCGCCAACATTCGACAACCACTGGGCAAACCCCTGGGCCAACCCCGCGGCCAACCCCTGCGCCGACCACATAAGTTGGTTTTCGCATGTTTTCCCAATTCTTTTTGCTTCTCGTTTCAGATAGGAAAGGAGTTGAAAGGAGGTCTTCAATGCTGCCATGCCACTATTGATCCACTCAACAATCGCACCAGTAATATGAGGAACGACTTGTACTGTCTTGCCCAAGTATTTTCCTTCACGCTCCTGCTTCTTCAAACATGCTCGGATGTCACACATTTCTCTCTCTCTCTCTCTCACTCTGTCACGAAAAATGCGCTGGGTAAAAGATTCGGTCCTTCTTGATAACTGACTCGTAGATTTTGCCAGTCGTGAGATTGTTGCCCCTGGAGCCGGAAGGCTTGTGAGATCTTGTGAGACTGAAGATGGTTACAAGCTGCACTGGAAAAATTGTACAGTCCGCGTGCCTTGCCAAGGAAAGATACATCATCCGCTCGTAGTTGCCCAAGTCCAAGTCTGTCTCTCCACCATCGTCTAACCTGACAACTGAGAATAAATTTCTGTACTGCTGTGGATTCATGTGAGTTCTAGATATCATCTAGATGATTAGCTGACTCTAGAATTGTACAGTATCATTCATCAGTATCTCGCTAAGCTTGGTCTTCCATGGCGCTCTCAGAAAGTCAGCTCGTATTCAAGTCAAGCAGCACATATACCTGTGGACAAGCCGCAAATCTCACTCTGCAATAGTGCATCCAAGAACATACATGCACACAATGTCAAAGTATTTGAATCACACCGAGTCATAAGTACACAAAGTTTGTCCCTGCACCTCGCCATGCTCGTACCTTAGATTTCAAGGCACTCTTGGCTGCTCTGCCAACACCTGAACTTTTATCTTTCCTTGCAGCCAAAGGTCGGGCTCATCAAGCCAGCATCTATGTTAATGTACGGGTCCAGCTTGATGGCTGTGACCTTGCAATCCCAGGATCCCGTTGGAACATGTTAGAACACGTTAGAACCCGTTTTATAGCCTTTTATGGCCTTTCAGCTGCCCCAACATACAGTGCTTCACTCCTAAGCCATGTGCCCGAAAGCCATGCCCTCGCAAGAGAGCTCCAATGGAAGATGTTGCCACACCCTGGCCAAAAGCATGGAAGTCATTGGAAGTCGTGGCACAATCCAACCCATGTACTCGATATATCTCGATATTAAAGGCTCGTTCAGGCATTGCTATAGCATTGCTATAGCATGGGCAGCTATGCCTTCCCCAAAGAGCTGCACACGCCACCGGATACGACGATGTATTTGACGCCCTGCACAATTCTTTGGCTCTTTGCATGCAGTGTCATTGCGTGAAGCGCTTAGTGTACGATGCTAATTGGTGTGACACCGTGACGAAGGAAAACGCTGAGAAGTACTGCGTACAGTGAGAAGATCGATGAAGATCGTGCCTTCTCAACTTGGGGTCGGAATGCGGCGCTTGCTGGAGATGGTGGTGGCACCAAGTGCTTGGACATTTCATCAAAGTCATCCTCAGTGGCGCGCTGAAAAAGCTATGGCAATCAAAGCATAGCTTATGAAAAGTGAATATCTTTTATGTATCACAAAAAGTTAAATTAACTTCACAAGATTTCACATGACCTCGTTTTTTGCTGAGTATCTGATGGTGCTGGTGAAGGCGGTGGGAAATGAATATCGGATGCCGTAGAATCTGTCTTCCTCCCAACGGCACTCCAGAGTTTGACACTTGTGCATCTTGGAGTGGCAAACAAATGCCAACAAATGCTGCATCTTTGGTTGTGAGAGTGGAAGAAGTCTTTGCAGGCTTTACTGGTAGCTTCTAACCTGTTCTGCTGCACGTCTATAGGGCACATTTATTTGGACTGTCATCGGCAAGCAACAATTCATCCAATTCATCCAATACCTAGGCAAGAATCCAGACTAATCGAACCACCTTATGACATTACAAGTTTTGCAAGCAAGAAATGGTGATTCCTCTCAGGCATTCAAACGTGCCAACAATAGTGCACTGCACTTAATTGATGAAATGACAGCTTTCACATGCTTTCACCTTTCTTAGACTTTATCGCTTCGTATCGCTTATCAATCTGGCTTGGTTTGGGATCATTTTGAACATGCAATTTGTTGTATATTAAAAGAAAGTCTGTTTTCATTCGTTTATGTATATACATATATATATATATCTATTTGTTTATTTATTCATCTATTTATATATCCAATTTTTGCAGAAAAAGGAGTCCTGAGCTTGGTCGCTCGCTCCATTGGCTCTTCCCTGGGTCTTGCCCTCAGCCACCAACTTCGAAGTGTCACAAAAGCAAAGAAATTTTGAAAAATCTCAAAGAGATCTCAAAGAGTTCAAATTTGTGTTCAAAGATGTTCAAAGTGCCATCAATTCATGAACAAGCCCTCACAAGCTCTCAGGTCAGCGCTCAACCATTTTGACACCCACGCTGCTCCGAGTCTATGCTTGCAAAATGACTGCAGAAAGCTTTGTATCTGAGGAGTTCTGACAGTGGCAAGTGTTTGAGCTCGGCAATGACATTCAGAGAAATTAAGCCAGGTGACACTCGCAGCACTGAACATTTGCATTTGCTGTGACAGTTCCTCTTTCTGAACTCGCATCCCCTGAGCATCCCCCTGAGCATTGCCCTTCGCATCTCTGAGCATCTCTGAGCTTCCCCAGCTTAAGTGAACCGTCGCAATGTTGTGAAGGGCTTGGGCCTAGGCACTGCGCTCCGTTGCCTTTCGTGACTGCCTCCAGGCTCAGCTCCGTGCTGCTCCTCGCTTGTCTCTGGCCTCCGCCCGTGGGGACTACATAGCCGTAGCATATTACGAACAATCATGAAAAACACACATATATATATATATATGCATACATACATTGAACAACCATGAAATATCATGAAATATCATGAGCACTTATGAAATATTCTGCAACATAGCGACATTTGCGTGAAAATGCAGGCAGTGGAAACACGTGGAACTAACTAGCAGTCTTCCAATACTTTCTTCATCTGCCATTGTGGATTCCGGTTTCTACAGAATTCTACAGGTCCGCGACGAACCAAACTGCCCACCTTCTCTCTCACCAAACGTTCCTTTCTTGATGCCTCGCTCGATCGCGTCGGTCATGTACTTTGGGATTGAACTCACAGTAGGAGATGTACAACGAAATAGATAGATACTGTGGATGGATGGATGGATGGATGGATGGATGGATGGATGGATGGATGGATAGATAATCAAAAAATTAAATATGCAAATAAATAGATGAATAAACAAGTAATAATTCCATCAATCAATCAATCAAGGAATCGATCAATCCATCAATCGATCTATCTATCAATCTATCAATCTATCAATCAATCAATAAATCAATAGACGATCGATAGATAAATACACAGTGAAACCATGTGAAACCAGTGTTTCAGAACCCACTGCAACAACACCCTGACGGGCTGGAATCCTTGCAAACAAATTAACCCTGAGGTGATTGAAATATATATGTATATCATTATCTTCACATGTGTTGCATTTCTTGCATTTCCTCGGACAAATTAGTTCATTGTTGACTCATCACTGAGAGCTCAGGCATCCAGGGCTAAGTCGAGATCCCCAGTCTCCTAGGGCGCTGAGTCAATGCTTTGAGAAGTCCATCGGCTGCTCAGGTTTAGAGTTTCAACATTCAGCATTTGCAACGATTCTTTTCTTTGGCGCACAGCAGAATGCAATATTCAAGAAATATAGCTCTCTGCATGCCGCTGTATAACTAATGTAGAGATGAAAGAGACGTCGCATGCCCGTGCAATGCAACTTCTGGTCTTTGCCATCTCTCCTAAGTATTCTGTACATCTAAAAGTCAGAAACACGAATAGAAAAACAAACGCACACCAAACTCGTATCAGGGATATGAAATATGAATTGAGTGATATTTAGTGTATACATATGTGTGCGTGTGTGCATGCGTTTCTGGACCTCAACAGGACCATACTGCGCATCATCACCCAGCGAACATCGTGGCCACGTTATGGGGTTCCGCTGTGCATAACTTGAGACACAAAACCCACTGTGGACTCAGAAGTTTGCCCCACAGTGATCAGTGCTGTGTTTTCAGCGGAGCACCCTTATCGGCGGCGACAATTGCAGGGAATGGGGGGCGTGCTACGAATCTGCAGGATGCTGAGCGTTGGTCCGGCATCTTACAGTAGAGAAGACTTGAGGCCGCTCAGCGTTGACTCTCAGTTCTTTTCCCTGCAGGAGAAGCAGCCAAACATAGCACCTGACCCCGCTAGCTGAGCTGAAAGGCAAGGCTGAAAACCAGAATCACATGAAAGAAACACGGGATATCAATGGATATCACTGATATCACTGCATCTTGGTTGCAGACCAAGGTCGAACCAATCATCCACTGCCTTGACTTCTGTTGGCAAATAGCACACTTAGGCACCGGACTGAATCTGCCCACGGGAAGCAAGAGGTGCTGAAAGTGGACACACAAGACAAATTGAGCGAATTAATGTCTGGTCGACAAGGTACGGTGACAATCTCCCGCTCTTGCTTCTTCTCCTGAGAGCCATCTTTGAATTAGCAAGGAAACCAAAGCTTGCTAAGAGTGATACTTGAGAAACGGCTGTTGAAAGAGCTGCCAACATTGTGCGGGCTCTTTCTGCTGTGCTGATTCTGCATGTTCTGAGTCTGTGCCTCTTCTTGTCGCTTCTGCATCTGCATCGCTACCTCAGAGAATACTTTCGAGCTGCGCTTTGATTCCCCCTGTCTTTCTGTGAGCTGGTGCTTCGCTTCCTCTTGGAGTCTGAGGCTGGGTCCCTCTCAGACTCCCACATAATGATCTGTGGTTGTTCCACCTGTACACTTAGAAAATCCAATACAGTAATATACAGTATACAATAATAGACAGAAGATAAGAGGATGCAAGTGTCCTCAAGTGTCCCAGACCACGATGTGTCACACAGTCAATCACTCAACGTCGGTCATTCACCGCTGTGGTCAGTTCGTCTACAGCAGTTTCCTGCCAGCCTCGACGTGTGCGTGGGGCTCGGGCTGTTCACTTGCTACGCGCGCCTGAGGCAGATCGGAACTTGAGAGGCAAGAGCGACAGCAGCGACAACTCAAAGCCCAAGTGGCCCGAAACTGGACAACCCAAAGCCTGAGGTCTTTCCGCTTTCAGAAGATCCGTCTTTAAAAGGTCCAGTGATGCAAGATGTGCCTCCGGACTCAAATCACAATGTGAATGCCAACAATGGATGTCACGAGTCTGTTTGCAACTCAAAATTTCTCCCTTTTTTCTAGTCTCTACACTCTCTAAATTGCCCTCTCTCTCTTCACACTTAACCTGCCGCTAAAGGCCTCTTGCGCTCTCAGGCTTGCAAGGGTCGGAGCCAGATATTCATCTTTTTTCGGCCTGGCAAAATGCTTTAGCTGCAGTTTCACCATTTCAGTGTCTTCATTTCTGTTTGACATCCCTGTAGCCCCAGAATTTGGAATGTTGATGAACCCCTTGATGAACCTTGCCCCGAAGCGGGTACAAAATCAGGTCAGCACCGCTTATCCCCAGCAGCCAATGCTAGTGCAGCAGCGCGGGCCTTCAGAAAGTTCAAACTAACTTGAATGAAAATTAATGAAACATGTGCAGAATGAGACAGAAGTTCAGTCTACAATTTGTGCATGGTGCCAAATCAAAAACGGAACCATCCTGTGACAAATATGTTCCAAGTGGCTGCTGAGGCTGTGGAAGAAGCTGACCCGTCATAGATGTCCCTGAATGACAACTGCTTCGCAGCGCTTTGCTTCGCTTCAAGAAGCCACTGCTTCTGAAGATCACAACTTGAAAACGATTCACACTCTGCAGCCATGTGCAAATCAGCTTGCTCTGTGAAGGCAAGGCACTGTTGTGCCCGGCGAGGAGTCATGACTTCAGTGGACATGGGTTCAGGAATATTGGTTTTACGTATTTTGAGAGGATCTTGCTAGTAGTCCAGGGGACTTGAGAACAAATCACTGCCAGTGTTTGCCTTCAGTGCACACGCACAAGTGCAGATCAACTTTCACTCAAGCATGCAGTATGAATCATCATCATGCATTCACTCAAATATGTCATTGTCATGCAGTGGTAAATCGAAGAACTTCCTGTCCATGTCACAAAGAACTTGATCAGTGCTGCACTCATGCTAACCATGACACCACGCAACCCTCCTGGTGCAGCCGGCTAAGAACTTTCAAACATTCAGCCTGGACCAAGAGGAGCAATTACAAAAATAAGATAACGTAAGAAAAGTAAGAAGACATGTAATTGTAGAAGTGCACCCTAGAAACGCTCCTGTCTGAATTGCGCACCTCTCCATCTCTATGACCATCCCGCAGACAAGCCTTCATCCCCTGACGTGTCTACAAATGTTGATGCTGTGCAGCAAGGAAAGGCAATTGAAAAAGCAGTGGCATGGTTGGAATCTCTGAGTTTGCTTTGGCACAGCTCGTGCTCACATTTTGGAGCGAGACCCATCGAGACATCATGAGTCAAATAGGTAGTCGCTTGGATTCAACAGCTGTTGAAGCCAATAAGTTAAACTGAGATCAACAGCCCTTTGGCAGTTGTTCCAGTGCTAAATGCACGCGTTTCAAACCTACTGTTAGTTGCCTACTGTCAGTTGCCAAGCAGTCGCCTACTGTCTGTATCTGTCTGTTCTTCTCTTTGCAATTTGAAGCTCTGGAAATAGCACCATGGTGCCACACTGTTCAACGTCAGTCCAAGACAGGAGCCCAACGGCTGTGTGCAACCAAGAAAACAAACGCGTTACTGCAAAAGAATCAGTTGAAACAGTTTCTGTTTTTTGAGTTTTGTATTCAGGTGCTACTCTGAGCATCACTGTGCTTAGCTTCAGTCAGATTGGAAGCTTGGTGACCCTCTTCGTCTGCTTGCAGCTGCCTCTGATCAGGCACGAGAAATCGAGGATCACGTCCATAGGCTTCTATAGGCCATATCATAGGTACATGAAGCTATGGGCTCATCAATGTTCAAATCACCGTAGATTAGGTTTGAGGTTGGGAACTTTAGGCTCTCGATGTAAACAAGTGCTTTTCAATGGAAATTGCGATCATTTTGAGGTCTTGAAGAAATGCGAAAGCCCTGGAAAGCCCTACAGTAGTTAGGGGCCTAGTTAGGGGCCGTAACGCATTGGTGAAAAAATGTGAAAAGGAATTGTGAAAGCTTGCGTCAGAAGTGGAAACCGTCATCCTGTCATGATCTTCAACAACGTGGAACTTGCATCACATCTCAATGAACCCCCAGGCAGCGATATATATATATATATATATATGCTAGCCCCCCCCCCAAAACCTATGTTTCTGAGTCCTGGTGTTACTTTATGGGGTCTAACTATTCATAAGTTCATATGTGCATATTAGATACATTTGTGTCATTCCATAGTGCTATCTTTGTGTATTATTTGAGTGTGGCCTATTTAATCTGTTTGAATTTGGCTTGTTTAATTATGGCCTACTCAATTCTGTTCTATTTAATTGTTGTCTATTCATTCATGGTCTATTCAAATTTGCAGCCCCATATTTAACCTATTTGACTATGCCTTATCACATTATAGCCTGCTCGTGCCCTGTTTGATTATTTCTAAATAATCAGAGTTTGATAAATAATGACCTATCTTTAAATATGCTTTATCTAATTATGCCTTATATTTATCCCATTTGTATTCAGAAAAACCTTTTTAATCATAGCTTGGTGGTGCCATACTGGAAGACAATAAAATACACAAATTTCAGTTCAATAGATTGCGCTGTATTTGACCCGTCAAGAATATCTTATTTCATTATAGTCTTTATGGGGATTATTTGATGATTTCATATTTATGCGTTGTGTCCTAATTGTGTGTTTTTTAATTGTGCCCTGTTCAATAGATTAATTACGGCCTATTCAATTATAGTCTACTTAATGTTGCCCTACTTTATTGTGCTCTGTTGACTTATGGCCTCTTTAAAGATGCTGTCCTACATTTGGCCTTGCTAGTAATGCCCTATGGCATTATTGCCTGACTGTGGTCTAGTTGCTAATTTCCCATGTAATTATGCCTTATGGCCTGTTTTTGGTCTTGCTTTGTGCAGTTATTCCTTACATGTACCTTATTTACAATACTTTGGGCCTATTTAGTTATGGCTTCATGGTGCCATACTAGAGCATAATTGAATATACTATCATTCAATATCCCACTTGGAGACAAAAATCATGATCCAATGCAAGATTGAATATAGTAAAATCAAATAGTAATAGCAACTATGAGAAAATAAAATAGAGCACATGTGAGGCATTAGGCAAAATTGAATACAATATGTTTGATCATGAGCAGGCAAGGCATAACTGAATAGAGCATGACTAAATGAGACATGCTTGAATCTGGAATAGAAATAGTCACATAGGGTAAATTCAAATAGATGGTGTAATTTGCTAGTGCTCTATTAATTCATGCCCTACCTTTACCATACATATATGCTTTGTTTAATTATGCCTAAATTATTTACACAACAGGAAAATCATTTAGGCTTTAGGGTTCAGGTTTCAGAATTTGATTTTTCCCTGTACTTAGGGCATTTGAATCACAAAGAATGCATTCAGAATGCATTCAGAATGCATTATTCCCCAAAACCAAGATCCAAGATCCAAGATTCCCAGAAGACTCCTCACTAAAATCTTGGATTGGAAAGTGTATTCTGGCAAGCCCTGAATCCAAGATTTTAGTCAGGAGTCTTCTGGGAATCTTGGATCTTGGATCTTGGTTTTGGGGAAGAATGCATTCTGAATGCATTCTTTGTGAATGCAAATGCCCTAAGTACAGGGAAAAATCATTCCGAATGCATTCTTTCTCAATGCATTCTTTCTGAATGCAAATGCCCTAAGTACAGGGAAAAATCAAACTAAACATTCCAAAGCCTAAACCCTACATGGCACCCCCTTTTCATGAAAGGCCATACAGAATGCTCAAAAGAATGCTTCAAAATTCATACCCAAAAATGAGCATAAAACATCGTAAATACTGTGAAAATGATATCACATATGGATCT
>VSDK01022689.1:0-32500 GCA_009767595.1 Symbiodinium kawagutii
GGTTGGCTTAATGATTGGTTGATGATTGATGGTTGGTTAATGGTTGGTTAATGGTTGGTTGATGATTGATGGTTGGTTGATGATTGATGGTTCGTTAATGGTTGGTTAATGGTTGGTTGATGATTGATGATTGATGGTTGGTTAATGGTTGGTTAATGGTTGGTTAATCAAGTGAAGAATGGTTTACAATTCCAATGGTTGGTTAAGAATTGATAGTGATGGTTTGTGATGGTTAATGAGACACTAGTAGTGAATAATGGTTAGCAACAGGGGATGATAACAAACAAAAACGGTTGGTGAATGACAATGGTTGATTTGATGGTTAGTACTGGTTGGTCAACTCATGATTCGTGGTAAACGGTCAGTTGATGAATGTGAATTGCATGGTGGTTCAATGGTGCTTGATGAAAGGTTCATGTTTGATTAATGGTTGATATTAAGAATTAGTTGACCATCAATATGCTTAATCAGTAAAGGATAGTAATGACAATTTTCCGATCGTCAACTTCAAGCATTATAGTTGATCCTATTTACCGCTTCTTAAATTGAAGTCAGTAATCAAATCATTGCATATACTTATACAAGCATCCTCTACTTAATTAATCACTACTAGTATACGGGTTCGTGGTTTCAGCACCTCTGAAAAAGAATACTATTACTCAACGAGCCAACCATTCCAAATACAGGGTAAAATGTGTTTCACACTAGCAACTAGTATGGATAATGAACACGATCATAAAATTTATCATCCTATTACTATATTTTAAGCCCCATTCATCACTGAATCCATCGATGATCATATCCATTCATGCGTCAATCTGCTCTAGTCAGCAAATAGATCACCATGAATTAGTCACTATCAATCACTTTTGGGACTTGTCGACAGATGGAACTTGCCACCGTAAGAGATCAGTCACAATCGATCACTATTGATTAATTCACTCATAGGGATGCATAACTTTGACAACTTATTAATCACTATTACCTGTGAAACTAAGTCACCATTATCTATTGACCCTCACTATATCTAACACTCTTTATTATCACTATTCATTGCTTGGTGATTTCTCAAAATAGGGGTACCCCTAGATCATCCAATCTTAATCATCTAAAGTAATCAACCAGCCATTTTTGGGTTCCCCTATTTTGAGAAACCACCATATGGCTGGTTTATCATACGGTATATCCCCTATATCTGTTGGCTATGTACCCCCATTATCAACTTATTTTTTGGGTTCCCGTATGGCTTGAGAAACATCCACTTCAATAAACATCATTATCAGTCACTAATCATTCATAACCGTTGCTACATTTCACTCATCACCCATAACCACCAGACTAAATCCAAACAACCGTCGCTATTTGAACCACTATGAACCACTAGAACCAGTCACTATCAATCATTATTCATTAATAGAATAACCATCAAATAATCCATGACTATTCATAGTGATTAATAATGATAATAGTGATGGTCATGAACTATTCAATAATACCTATCTTATCCATCACTATCCATCAATATCCATCACTGGCCATGTCACCGTCTCCGCGCCTGCGGCACTGGCGCCGTCTTGGGCGCTGCCTTGGGTGCCGCCGGCCTGGGTGCGGAACGTGGCGAGGAGCCTGGCACGGCGAAGACGTGCGGATTGATATGGGGAGTGGGGTGTGTGTCATGTGGTAATTTGGGGATTGAAAATGTGGTTCACCATTGGTAATTTTATATGGGGTAGTAGGGGGATTGAATATTGGGGTAAGCCCCTTGAAACATGCAGCATGGTTGTTTTTAGGGGGATGTGACTATATGACTGATAGTAAGGAATATAGCAACTACAAGTGATAATCATGTTTATAAATTTATAGCCACAAATAATGGTCAACCATTGGGGGATAAAAAACACCAATAGTGTTTCGATCATGATATATATACATATATATATATATACACATATACATATAAATAAATATGGATTTATATTGAATGTTTTCGGTTTGTGACTACAACTTTTCCTGCGATTTAAAGGGCGTTGGATGATATTAAATAATAATGGTGATTAATGCTGATTCATATGTTGATTCAGGGTGATCCATGATCCATGTGCTGATCCATGTACTGATCCATGTGGTGATTTATTGTCGGTCATGAATTGACTAGCAGTGATTTACTCATGAATCAAGAATGTGCATGATGATTAGCTATTCATGGGGATTGATATTGATTTGATGAACATCAATTGGTAGTGATTAAGAGTCATGGATATAATGATTCAGAAAGTGATGAATGGAATTCAGTAGTGATGATTGATTGAATATGATTGCAGACATGTTCAAAATGCTTGATGGTCATCAGAGACGCGTTGGTTAATTACTGCGACAAAGAATCAAGCAGTTACCGCGAAATCTCATTTGCAGTAACCGCGCCAATTTAGCCGCACAAATCCCGACAAAACATGTGACATGAAACATTCATGAAGATTTAAGGATTTCGTGAGTTCTGGTTCACATCAAACCCGAATCTCGGAAACTCTGATTTAAGAGATGCTTCGCTGAAGTGGGCACTGAAAAGCGGCTCTTCATCACACACATTTGAGGTGAGCTGATGACAATTACAGTTGATATATGTTGATGTTATAGCTGCTTACCACCATCCAGAGTTAATTCCAAGAATAACGTCGAAATAACAATCAACTTCTTGACATTTCTGTCGGAGGCTCCTGCAGAGATTGTAAAGATCTGATGCAATGTTGTTGGTACCATTGTGCCAGCTCCAAGCTTGCAATCTTTGATGAAAGTGCGACAAATGTCCCTGTGACAATTCCCTGGGTTGGAGCCATGGTTGCCTGTTCTAGCAATGGCAGCCACATCTTCACCTTGAGCACCTACCAACACAGCCTTGTGTGCTATATCTTGAATCACTTTGGCACTCAGGTGCCCATGGCTTTCTCTTTTGCAGATTGGGCCCTTGATGGTCCAAATTGCTTCCCCATAGTTTCCTTTTCCAGCTTGACACTCTCCTGAAGGGCAGCAATTTTGTGCTCCAGCTTCTTTTTGCCAAGGCCTTTGGAAGAGGAATTTGTCAAGTGATGCGGAGGCTGACTGAATTGATTCCACAACACTACAAAGCCCAGAGCAATGTCGAACATGCAGGATTCACCCGTACTGTACGTAATAATGGAATATTTATCTATATATTATGTATATATATATATATATTATATATATATATAAAAAGTAGTATGTAACTACGTCCTTAGTATTTGCCACATTTAAGGATTAGTCGTAATTAGTACCACAATTTGTCGTTGTAACTGCTTCAATGTCGTTGTAACAGAGCTGTTGTCGTGGTAACTTCCACGTTTGGTCAAAGCTCACTGACTATTGACCCTGGATGCATTTATGGCAAGCCAACTACTCGGCTACTGTTTGGCTTATGAAACTCGGCTACTGTTGCGCAAAACTTTGCGCCACAAAGTTCCAGTTTCTCGAAGATTCAGCTGATATATGGGTTCAGTTCTGCGTGGATCCAGAGCAATGTCGAACATGCAGGATTCACCCGTACTGTACGTAATAATGGAATATTTATCTATATATTATGTATATATATATATATATTATATATATATATAAAAAGTAGTATGTAACTACGTCCTTAGTATTTGCCACATTTAAGGATTAGTCGTAATTAGTACCACAATTTGTCGTTGTAACTGCTTCAATGTCGTTGTAACAGAGCTGTTGTCGTGGTAACTTCCACGTTTGGTCGGGTGCATCTTTCGTTGCTGGTTACTTCACTCCAGCATCTCCCACCTCGAGGAGAGGAAATGCATCGTTGGTGTTGAAGTCCTGCAGGAGCGAAGATGTGAGTGCCTTTGACCTTTGAAGTCATGATTCCGCCATCCCTTTAGAAATATGCTACTTGTTACTTGGTGAATAATAAGGGTTGCAACGGACAAACAATTGCCCAGCGTTTTACCTGCTGAATTCACATGTTTTGGAAGGCCTTAGCGACCAAGTGACACAGATTTCAATTTTGAAATCTGTTGCACTACCATTCCGTCGCCTAAGGGAACTCCTTTCAACAGGGTGTTCTGAGTCCGACCCCCTGCGCAATCCCAGAGGACACTTCTGGTGAAGGGTCGGACTCAGAGGACGCAACAGCCCGCAACAGCCCATACCGCCGTCGTCCTCGAACTGCAAGAGGCACTTCCTGGAAAAAAGCTCCGCAGCTGCAGTCATGAACTCATCAATCAGCGAGTAGGAGCCATAGTACGCGGTATTCACTAAGGCACCTTGGTGAAGACAAGCGATGTCTAAAGATCTGGCGAACGAGGAAAAAGCCATCGACTGGGAAGTATATAATTCATAGTTGTCATTCCATCAATGTTGGATGCCAACCGATACAGTCTTTCGTGGCTATGAAGTGCAAACATCTCCAGCAGAGACCGTGGATTTCAGGGTCCACCCAGGGTCTCAGCCAAATGGTCTTGCTCAGAGATGGCAAAATTCAAAGGTGCAACTCGTAGCACCGTGACTGAATGCTGTTGGGGAATCACTGTGGACCCACCGACAGACAAATATACTCTCATACAAACATTGAGGCAGGCATACTGTGCATACATACAGATTTAATCATGTTTATATCCATACATAAGCATATGAGGACATATGCATAGTGCTCTGCAATGAACCACTGCTTCAGACTTGACATTTGGCAAAGCATGGGTCGCTGTGGCTTCCAAGTGCACCTGATGCTCCTTCGTGCTTCATCCGATCTTGTTTCAGTCCTGGAAACCGCAGCCGGTCCCACAGTGGCTGAGATTTCCATGTCATTTGCAAGAACTAAGTCTAACTAAGTCCAACTAACTAAGACTGTAGGATACATTGAGGCTCGCCTCGCAACAACAGCACTTGGGTCGGCGGACGGTGGACCCAACTAGCGACAGCGCGCCTGTATAAAGATCATGGTCTCTGATGTTCAGATTCGCTGAATTTCCGCTCGGATCGCTGCATCCAGCATCGATGATCACTGGAATGGTCTTGTACGGGTTGAAGCCAGCACAAACCTCGGCACAAAAGATGACCGCCATGAATCACAACTGGATTCTTTTGGTGCTCGGCACGGCTGTGGGTCAAAAGACCTCCACTGGTGCGCCACACATGAACTGCGTTGGCACTCTTGGGAGGAGGTTCACCTACGGAGATAATCGGTTTGACCAGGGCCCACACACACACGACCCTACGTTTCCCAAAATCTGATAGATCCCCGTGAGGTGTCTGGGGAGGGCACGGAACATGATCTACTGGAAGTGCAACTAATTTAGATATTGTTATGTCCTCCAAGATGCATAAAGCCACTGCTGGCTTCTTGTTGTTGGTGCCGTTGCTGTTGGTAATTCTCTATGGCCATACTGTTTGATGTCATTAGCTCATTTACCCATAATTTTCCCCCAAGCTTCATCATGATGAATTATCTTCTGCAGGTGTATAGAAATCCAACAATCAAGTATGATGGCGGCTAAATATGAAGATATTGACAGCTCTGATCCTTCTTGGGACATGCCCCCTGGAGTCGATCATTTTCAGAGTACGATGGACCTGTGGGCAGACGCTTACACCCCAACACGGGTCGATGGGTCGACATGTTGGATGATCTACAACATGAGACAAATGGATAATGGCATGATAATTTTGTTGTTTTGTACGACAGGCGATGATCATTCAAACAGTTGATGTTTGACATTTGTCTAACTGTATCTTTAGAGTTAAAGCTGTCCGTCAATTGAATCGTATCAATGATAGTTCTTCAAGAATGGCGCGCCAAAAACAAAATACAACCATAAAACAGAAAGGAGGTTTCCGGACTTTGGCCCTGGCGCACAAAGAGAATCCCACACCTGCCCGTGCTGCCGGATGCCAAGGTTCAGTGTAAAGGTCAAGCTTGCCAATAGGAATACCCATGCCCCAGCAACCTAAATCTCCAAGGCCCAGGATGCGACCAGCATCTGAGAACACTATGCACTGGCACTCGTACTTGCCATTGGAATCCTGCGGACAGCGACTGTTCGGATCAATGACCCGCGAAAGGCCACTTCCTCGTCACAACCACAAGTCCCTCTGAAGTGTATGAGTGGGTCCACACTGGATCGCCCTTGTAGATTGAAATCCAAATGGATTGAAGAATGAACGCGCAAGCAAGTGCAAGCGAAAAGACTCAGAAGAACCGACGAAACCCAAACACCAATCTCAAAGGTTGAGCAATGATGTGATGCTGGTATTCCTGAGAAATTCAACCCAGTGATGGAACCCAATCACAGCAAGAGCTGAGCATTTGACCGTTCACATGTCATTAGTTTGAAACCTCCACAGCCAAAGAGTCCTTTGGAAGCATGCATTCTGCGTATTCAGCTAGCACTTGTTTGATCTTTCCACAATCCGAGATGGAGACGTAACAGCCCCGCGGGAAAAAAGGCAGTAGGCCAAACCTCATCGGCTTGGAGGAATGGCGACCCTGAAACTGGACAGCGAGCTATGGCGTTGGTGTGACAGGATGACTCTCTATTCAGACTCGCAGAGTCTAAAAATCTCAAGACATACCTGAAATGAGAACAATCTCACGACCAGAATTTGGTTATTGGTTCTTTTTGGTTCTTGCGGGTTTGCAGGGATTACACGGAATGCGAAGCACCAGCTGTCTCCGGTCGCTGCCACGAGGCTTCTGACATGCTTCTCCCACTGTGGGCGTGTACACGATCGGCAATAGGAAAGCAGGGTCCGTCCAGAGGGCAGCATAATAGAGGTTAGGGTCCTCCACAGCGCAGAGCCCTTGATATGAACCATGACCCAGCTATAACATGGCCAACAATCACATGATGATCCCTGGTTCAGAAAGGCACAAGTACCAACAGTTTGGCTCTAACCAAATGACTGAAACGTTTGAGCATAAAATTGAAATGTCTAATTGGTGGACCAGAGCCACTCAACACGAAACGTGACCAAATCAGATGTGCAACAGCAGATCCTTGTAGTGCAACATCCGCAAATATGCCTCAAGAGAGTAGACCCCAAGCGCGCATTTGAGATCATGACAACATCACCAGTCTTGAATCTACAAGCATCACTGGAAAAGATGGTCATGCAACATCGGCTGCACAATCATTCGGAAGAATCCTGCCATGCCAAGTCCGCAAACACCGTCAGAGAAACTCATCTCATGTCACACCCAGTAGCAAACTGGTTCATGGTGATTTTTAGCTGAATCTCTGAAGGACCCTATGAGCTAATCTAATTGGTATGCTGATCAAAGGTTTTCACAACTGCTACAGCTCATCTGCTCAACGACGCAGTCTATTGTCAGAAATTGTGCCTTTGAAGCACATGATTTGTAAGCAGAAACATTGATAGAACGGAGAAAGGCTGACCAGCAAAGACCCCAGAGTCAAAAACCATCAGCGGTGTCCATTTGAAACAACCATCATCCATTTACAGCCATTCACCATCATCAGCCGTCAAGAACCACCACCAGTTGACAACAACTCTCACCTATCAACCATGAACATGCATAAGCGTTACTAGCATCGACCATTGACCATCAGAAACAATCAATTACCCACCATGAACAAACATCAGCGATCAAGCAACGACAATTCAAAACAGTCGACAAAGATAAGCCATCAAATAACGTCAAGCATTCACAAACATCAACCATCAACGGCCATCAACCACCAACTGTAGCATGTGTTGACCCTGGGTTCAAAGCAATTTATCACAAGGAGCAATGAAAGCCTTGATTAGCCTCAACAAAACGAAGCATCGGAACCAGAATTGCTTTGGAGTCTAACTGCGGGTTTGTACAAGGAAAAGTGTCATGCATGTGCGAGGCACTATTGAGTGAACATGTGGAACTACGAGGACCAAGGTGTGAAACCCACAACCAGCTGGATCCTGGTGGAGTGCTCCGGAACCGCACAGCGGATTGCACGTGTTCTGTTGTGAATGATGGCTGTGCTGCCTGTTTCTAGTTCATACATGTTAATTACGACTCATTTTTGCTCTTATAGAGTTCCCTCCTAAGGTCCAAGCACTCGACAGAAACTGTCATCGATGTGTGGTGTCCAGTTGCAAACTTGTCGATTGTGGAACAGCCAATGCAAACAAGATCTTTCAGTTTCATCTGCAAATTCTTCGTTTCATCCCCTATCTGCCTATCTGCTTTGGCCTTCCCTTGCCTTCCTGCTTTGTTTCAAAGCAGAGAACGGCTTCGGCGCGAAGTAGAGAGGAGGAATGACGAACGAAAGAGAGAGAATGAGAGGAAGGAAAGAGAAGATACTAGAATGAATGTAGTAGGAGAGAATGAAAGAAATGACTTTGAAGAAAGAAGGACAAGCGCAGATCGCTGCATTGCCAGGTCTTCGCGGAGGCACAAGGGAACATCGGCCCATGTGGAAACATTTGGAAAGCCTAGAGCCGGTCAAAATCAAAGGGGAAGCTCAAGTGGCGCATGAGCGTTGTCAAATGTCTAGTATACAACTTATGACTTTAACATTGCTGAGGCCCTTAGCAGTTGGCATCAAGCAACCTGAAGATGATGGTTGAGTCAAGGAGTTCAAGGTTTATCTTTCTTAGTCGGGGTAAACACCACCCATGACCATCAACAACTATGGACCAGCCATGAGCAATGATCGCCAATGACTATTGACAAGAGGCATATGCATAGAGCAAATGGCCCAAAGTGAAGAAGCCGCGCACTTCTTGCATCACGTCACTGACTGTTCTCGCCTGCTGGTCAGACAGGACTGTCTTCATCTTTGCCAACAAGCTATTTTCTTGTGGGTGCTTGCAGTCGGTAAGATGGCATTGATTAACCTTCAGTGTTGGCTGCTCACCAGCAGTGATAGTCGGATATCTGGATGCGAAGAGAAATGTATCAAAAATCCTTAGTTCTCGCGATGTACCAACCTCAGATTAGAAATTTCCAATGGAAACATGGCATTCCCTGGGGATCCCATTGATGAGCCCGCGTTCAACCATCGTCAAGTCTAGTGTGGCAGATACATCATCTGGTCAAAATCGAACCATCTAGGACTTCTTCATGGTTGCATTCCCAATATCAATGGTTCTCAAATATTCATGATCTCAAATACTGTCCAAATATTGACTGCTCCGGGAAAAAAAAGAAAACAAGTTCCACTTCCCCCCGAGCCTTGCATGATCCATCCAAGGTTTTCAACATCTGAGCTAGTTGGGCCTGAACGGCGGCTTTGTCATGAAAAAAGAACTTCGGCTGCTGGCTGTTGGTTGCTGGTTGGTTGAAAACATATTTGTAATTTGGAGACATTTCCCGACAAATCTAAATACATTGAAGTATGTGCCTTCTATCTTTGGTGTACAAGTCCCATGTCAAGGGGACACACGAGGCCTTGAAGCAACTCCGGGACCTGAAAACGGCAGGGAAAAAAGGGCTTCATCAGCTCTTCATCACTCAGGTCTTCATGTTCCCAGTCCACTCCCAGGTCCTCTGGTGCCTTCTTGTTCCATGCCTCCACTCCAACACTCGCAACAGATTTCGGCAGGGACAAATGACGTCCGGGAGCGGAAATCGTGATAGAAGCCATGGCGGAAGCAGTGAAACGAACAGATGATACTGTAGGCAGCCGCTGTTTCGAACAGAGATCTGTCATGAACCTTTTACCATTCATCATTTCATCAATCTTGAGAAAATGAACCATAATTATGGTATTAACCATTCACCATCACTAGACTGGTGAATGGTCAATTTACTCATTAATCTTCAATAACTCAATGGTCATCATTAATCATGAGTCATTGACCATTCACCATCACTAGGGTCCTGGACAGCTCTGGACTATGACAGTGCAGAAGGGTTACGGTATGCCGGACGGCTTTTTCATCGGATCTTGGTCCACAGTTGGTCAAGGTGCAAACACCTTGAGCCGAAAATGCTGATGATTTAGATAGATATATGATATATGTCTCATATCATATACATGTACATGTATTTGTTGATGTATTGTACATATACACATATGTGTATATGTGCTGCCAACTAGATGTACGTGTATAGGATATTCCTTGACAAAAGCAGAAAGTACATGAGAACAATGAAGGACACAAAATGAAAATGCACGAAATATGAGCGCAGCGTCAGGTGTGACAGAAAGTATTGAAGCAGCTGACGCTGCGCTGCTTTCTAAGTGTGCTTTGCAATCCAATTGCTTTCACTTAGATTTTGGTTCCAATGAAACCCTGTGCCTCACCCAGCTTCAGAGTTGCTGAGATTGAAGCCTTCTTCCGCACATCCAGCGAAGGACAGCTCAAGGCACGGAAGATGTCCATGACCATTCCCTCCATGACCTGAAGGAAGCTGTGCTTCTGGATGACTTCGAAGCTACTCCAAGCTACTTCAAGCTACCTGCCGCTCCTGCCGTTACCTGCTTCCTTATCTTCCTTTGAACAAAGGTGTGAAGACTGTGAGAGTAGTGGTTCTGCCTTGTTTGACATGCACTCTCATCATTTGAAGAGGATACTGCAGGGGTATGTTGGGCAAGGGTGGCATCGGGCCTGCTTGTGGTGCTTCTGCACATCCCGCAAGCGGTCCAAGACAATCAGCCTCAGTAAGGTCCAATGCCCCTGTTAGCGGTGTTCCAGACTCAGTTGCACTTGTTGCAGGCTCACCAGAACCGACTACAACATGCCGCTGTAAAAGTGTACATGCCCAGATATACAATATGCATATGTTGTACATAATTATGGATATGTCATGCAAGCCAAGACAGTGCTTTCCTGGTGAACATCAAACAAATGAAGTCGATCTTTGCTCGAATTTTGGCCCCTGAAAAACTGGCCTGACACAGTTGTCTATTGTTGCTCCATGCACTACAACCTAGGAGGTTATGCGGTCTCAGGCATGTCTGTTGAGGCCTCAAGCATGAGCTTCATGGCTCAATTTGATCACTTTCTGTTTCAGGATCTGCTCACAATTTCATGGCAGGCTCTAAATACAGGGGACTTGCAACAAAGGTCATTTGCGGATCAGCGAGCTTCAGAAAAGTATTGATATGGTATCAATCTATTTCAACAAATCGGATCCCCCGTCCTCTGCCTCCTGTGCTGCCAAAAAGCTTGACGTTGTTGTCCGACTGCTCAGTCAAAAGCTGTACATATGCCTTTTCAGGCAGCGATGACATTCTTCCAGAAAACGGAAGCTGAGCTACATCCAAATTGCATCAAGGGTGTACTGGCCCCTCCCATTCCCAAGGTTCTCATGGCCACAAGGCCTTTCACTGATCGACCCAAAGCCACTGCTATGAACAATTCCAAGCTGGGCTGGAAAGACTTCTCTGGTTTCGGCTGAAGATCGGAACATGTCAAGACCTTGTAAACATGCATGGAATCACCTCAAAATTGTTCCCCTTGTAAAAATCCACCCAGTTTCAAAAGTCTGAAGTTCCCCAAAAACGCAGGATTCCATAGGATTCCACAGGATTCCATGGGATTCCATAGGATTCCACAGGATTCCATAGGATTCCATAGGATTCCATCATTGACCTCCCAACCCATCCACCCCCGTGGCCGGTGTGGCCTGTGCTGCTTGATGAATGGCTACGGGAGATGAGGAGAGCGTCACTAAACTGGAGGCGCACTCGTATGACCTCAGCAACGCAAATGTGAGTAACGGGGCCTAGGTCACAGGTGAAGCTGAACGACCTATCGAAGATATGCTCACGTACGTGTAAGTGGGACGACCTATACATATTAGACATATGCATGTACGTAAAAACATGCGTGGTACATGTAGAATTGTCAAAGTATGTGTGTTCAGAAATGTGAACAAGCTTTTGTGAATATACGTCAATGTCTTAATGTACATGCATGTGTACTCTGCATGTAAATATCTGGGGTTATAATTAGATAAGTTGACATACGACAAGCACGGCCATGGCGGCTGTTGCAGCACGTGGCACTTCGGCAAATGGCATTGAGCCGGTGACACGGCAGTTGAAGAGGAGGCAGCTAAATCAAAAACCTGAAAGCGGCACCAGCAACCAGGGTTGGGTCATCCCGCTGTTGAGACATGTTTGAACAGTGGTTGGATGATGACTTTATCATAATAGTAGCTGTTTAAACATCGCTTTGTTCAACCCTGCCAAAAACATGTGAGCATGGTAGCCTGTTGCAGGTGATCCATCATAATGTAAAACGGCGAAACAAGCTGCTCAGTTGGATGTAGCAAAAATTCTAGTGTAGGTAAAGTAAGAAAGCCCTGAGACAAAACCAACAAAGACTGGGAAATCGTTGACACTGCTAGACCGGGTTCACTCCAATTGCTACTAGGATTTGGCTCCTGCGATGATCCCATATAGACTAAGTGGTATGTTGACGAAACAACAAGACCTCTTCAAGGGTCCGAATGCATGATAGCAGCAAAAATTCTCAAGTGCGTCGACTGAAAGGTTCCTTGTTCCAAGGCTGAAGATTGGCGGAACATGTGTTCAAAACCCTCACGTGTATCTGATCCTCTTCTCATGGTTGATTTATAAGTAGGGTTTTCCCATACTGGCAGGTTGCAACAATCCCAACCGAGTATCACAGCACGATGGCTGCCTCCAATTTCAGAGATAAGACGATTTCTAGGTGCATCCCTTCCCACTAAACTCGTTCGACCCAGCGGCAATGCGGAGGAATCGACCCTTGTTCACTGACGTCGAGCGGCAAACCTGTTTCAAAATCGGTCATGGAACAGCAGAGCAGGAGATTGGCAAGAGTCCGCTACCGGCCGTTGTTGCTGAATCGCAAGGCGATAGTCATGAATAGCAATAAATAATGTCTGATCGTTGGGCAATCATGCATGGCTATGATGAAGAGAAGAACACAGTGCCAGTACCAAGCGGGCAGAGTCTCCTTGAGTTTTTTGCAAGACAGCAGTGATTCCTGATGTGGAATGCACTCATAATGTAAGGAGTCGCTGTAAAGGGGTCATGTTAAAGTCATGGATTGGTGATAGGAGATGATAGGAGATGATCGGAGATCCCTTGGAATCACTACTTGAGGAATGCTATTATGAGACGATGATATGAGGAATATGAGGTTGTCCTACCCACAAGGAATCACAACTTGAAGCCTCAGGGTACAGGACCTCCCCTCGAAGTCCTTCCCCCAGATCACAAGCTTCAGGATGCTGATGCGCCGTGCTTGAAACCAGCAACCAAGGAGTCCAAATGATGCAGTTCTGATTTGAAGAATGCCTTGCGGAAAAGTGCCTGTCTACAACTTGGGTACTTTCAAATCCATAAACTTCCTAATAATTCCCTATCCATAACTTTGTCTATCAATAACTTTCCCTGAACCGATCCTTGGATTTTCCAAATAGCTTGAGTCTTTAGCAGCTGCGAGGGGCGCCTTTCGTACCAGCTCCAAAACCGCCAGCTGGAAAATGTCCCCCATGGAACTAACCTCGGTGGGGTGCCCAGCTCAACGCTGCCATCGGATGATGATTCAAGAGGGCAATGGCGGCAATGGTTTGTTCTTCGTTGCCTCTGGAATCTTTCAACATCAACCCGTGATTAGGCAACTTGGCTGTGGACTTTGTGTGAAAACAGCAAGAAAACAAGGCTCAAGGTTTGCTGCTAAACAGCTGGTTTGTTGTGAAAGGATTTCGAAGGATCGCAGCATGCAGAACCGTAAAAAAAGACTGTCCTGTGCATGTAAAGACAAGTTTGTACTGAAGAACCGCCTCAAGACCATTCCTGTGCTTGGAGTCGTGCTCAACTTGCCTACCGAAAGTGTTTGATAGAACCGTATTCTGCACCTTGCGTTGACATTTATGTTGATGTCTGTTCTGGCACGCAGACTGACCTATCTTCTGAAATATGACGTTGGTTCTGACATAAAGATTGACATATTTCCGAACACCTACAGTGATTGAATTATTTGACAGGAAGGTCCCTTACAAGAACCTACCTATGGTATCACATGTGCTCTGACATAAGCCTTGACGTTCTGACTCAACCATGGATAAAGAGTCCGACATCTCAGGTGACACGTAGACATACGTTCTAACATTGCACGGGACGTCTTAGGCACGATGAGTCGCGATACAGCCATTGTGGCTTGTTTCATTGGTCTACCCTACATGTTTTTCATTGGATACCAAGTCTTGTGGAATCCCCTTGATCATTAGTTGACCATGGACGATATTTATATCTTTTGGTCCTCGTGCCTTCCCAAAATGATGTCAAAACACGCATTACTGTACTTGATTCACCCAGCGGCAGTGACCTGGGGATGTAGAATGTTTGAATCGCAGCATCGACCACCCGTAGTGAATATGCCCTCACTGAGTTCGCAGCTTGGTCTTGTAAGCTCAGCACATACTTAATGGCCCTCTCCTGCAGATGGTTCATTTCGAGATAGCTTCAATCAAATGCTAGTTGGTAGATCTTGAACTGCCTGAATCTCCACAGATGCATCAAAATCCAGAAATGTCTCAACCCAACATCTCAAACTCTCAGCAGAAGTTTGAGAATGTCAATTTGCCAGTCTATTTGATCGATCCATGAGCTTCCGTTGGCATCAAGCGGTGTCTGTGTAGCCGTTCGCTTCGCTCCTGGTCGCAATTCACCAGCATGAGGAATGCGTTGCCTCGACGATCAAAGTGTGTCTTGGAATAACTCACACTAACGGTTGTCTAGAAAGACCTGGTCCCCAAATTCACCACATAAATAGATAGATACCAGGTTCTTCAGAAGAAATAGAACTGCTATCTGGAAAAATCAACAGATGAAAGTTGTCAAGCACCCAGACCCCGACTCGTGTATGTTGATTGATGGAGTTGTTCATTATCGGTCAGCCTTTAGAAAAAATAGCAATTTATATATGTTCTGCCTTTGGGCAGCTGTACCCATCAACATTTCAAATGGGGTGCAAGGGGCTGCCATTGTCTTGGCGGTTTGTCTTGGATGGCTGTGTTTTTTTGTAAGAACCTGGTACGGTATCTGCGGTAAGCAAGTCTAGAGCTGGTAAACAGCCACTTTAGACACTTCTGTGCAAAGTGCGTTCCTCCACCCTCATCAAACGCTAGGCAAGACCCTACTGCAAACGGTACCAATATGACGTGTGGATGGAAAATGGAACTCAAGCCTGAAGACCAAGACAAAATCCTCTGTCGTAAGCCCGTCCATAGGCATGCCAACTTTCAAAAGGCAAGGAAGCAAGTGAAGGGAAAAGCTAGGAAACATGAATGTTTTACTTTGATGCCCTTGTGGGGGGAAGTTAGACAAGTGAGAGACCGATGAAAGTCACACCCAAGAATGGCGCGTGCCAATGCACTCAGAAGCTCGCAAATGTGAAGGGAAACATGCGTTCCAAAACAAACCCGAAGCAAAGGAAAAACCTCCAAGCATGCAACTAACCAAATGAATGAAGAAATCCACCGAATTAAACCAGCTCATGAAAAAAACCGAGCATGGCAGACTTATATGAAGAACCATCAGAGACTCAAAGTTCAAGAAAAATGCTTTTTCTAAAAGGACTTATATATATATATATACTGCGTACTGGCATGGCCGGTTCAAACAATGTATATATATATATATGGTTTGCTATTCCATGCTATTCCCGGGTTCCAAAGGATCTCTGGGTTCCAAACGCTTCGTCGAGAGGTCGCCTTCCACCAACAAGAGCTGCTCAATGTCCTCGGGCGCCTGCAATGGGGGCCCAGTGCCATCCCCTGGCGCCTTCGCACTTCGTTTCCATGGCTCAAGGCACGAAGTTTTCACTCACACAAGGCTCCCAAGCAGAAATTTCCACCACTGGGCGTGAAACAAAACGAGAGCAGGGCATTGGACACAACTCATGGAGCTCTTGCTGGGACGGAACCAGTCAGGGATGCTTGTTCCCACGTGTTAAATGACCCAAGGTTTGTTGACTTGGAGGACTCCTGCGTGGTCCAGAAGTCAACCCCACAGCTTGGAAATGACGATTTCTTGCCACAAAAGGCGAAGATGTTTGATATCATTGAGCATCATGAAGCACCAATAGTTGGTTCCATGCTGCTGACACCAATTTATATTTGTGATGATTGGCAATTATTAGCCATCTGAGGGCCATGTTCAGTATGGTGAGTATCTTGTCTGCGGACAGCCCCATCACTGGCCTCAGGCAAGACCTCGACACCAAAGCTCTTGACGATGGAGAAGACGCACATCACTGCATTTCGACGCACGTACGAATGCCTGGAGAAATTTGCGCACGAAAAGTGGGAACAGTGGCACCTCTAAGAGGGGTGTTACATGTGTTATGTACGCCGGTGCCCCATTGAAGCCAATACACGGAAGCTGATCCACGCAAAACGGACCCGACCACAGCAACCTGGACAGCCAACATCTCAATCGATCAAATCAATTAACTCCACCGACTCAGAACTGACAGGAAGACAATCTGACCCAGAGCACAGGTTGGAAGTCACCACTGTCATCCCACAGATTGCCGCAACCCATCCGAACAGTGCAGTGCCTGTGAGACAGATTTCTGAGGACAGCCTCCTTCAAGGGCTCCAGGATCCTGGTAACTGCACGCAGTTGTGCAGCGATAGCACCCTGAGTAAACAATGTGGCTTCCCTTCTTGTTTTCGTTGCTTGAAGGTCACATGGCTCATGCTTTTTCCCTTGGATTGACACCTTTCAGTGGACCATTCAGGCCAACCTGCGAAATATTCCAACTTGGCCGTGATCAAAAACATCTCGCAACACTGGCTGTTGTGCACATCGAAATTAAAAAATATTGCGCAATCCAGCTGTCGGGATGTTCACAATTTGCCAACTATTGTACTTCAACTTCTGGTTCGGATCAACGATGTGCCCGCACTGGGTTGCAGCACGGTGACCTTTCAACATCAGTACCGGTGTTGGCCAAAGGAACCACTATGCAGTAATTGTCAGGGCCAGTAAGTGCAACGACGTGCAAAATCCAACCGGATGCAACATGTAACAATCTTAACACTTTCTTGCATTCATTCATTGACAGCAGCATGTGATGCTGAATTTCAAGTTCGTTGTCCTGTAATACTTCATCTTGCACAACAACCTCAGCATCAATGCAGAAGTTGCATGCAGGTTTTGCACTTGGATCCACGCTGCCGGGCCGAGGCTGAGGAAGGGAGGGAGGGGGATCGTAGACCTGTACCTCTCCATGTATTTTCCGTCTACCTCTCCCTCCCAACTAAGACAAGAGCTGCAGACGGCAAACAATTGTCACTGTACCATGCTATTTTCTTGTTGGAATAGCAGTCGCATGCATGGTCAGCTTTCTATCGTCGCTCCAGCTCCCTGTCTGAAGATTTACCATTCGTTTGGTGTCATAGCGGATGCGGCACATGGGGCTACACAGATCATCGGTATACAAACCTATCCTTTCATCCATCATAACAGCCATTCTGGAATAGAATCGCAATTTTGCAACAATTGGGTGATTCCCGTTTAAACAAATACGCCCAAATGCTAAGGTCTTGAGTCCTTTGATACCCTTGTTGTTTTTGATGTCCGTCCATGGCAAAAACTGACCCGTGACACTTGATTGACACAAGCCCATGCTGCTCGAGGGACCGCAAGGTTGAACCGCACACGTACCTTCGTCAGGCACCAGGTTGACACCCGTTTCATGGAAATCTCTATGTTGGAGAAACTCCCACTTGCTTGGTTGGCATCATAGAACTGCTGTGTGTAATATCACAGGTAACATGTATGTATGCATATATAATTTGTATATAGAGAGAGAGAGAGATGCTAATGTATCGCAAATACTTCTGTTAAAAAAGTGATCTGCTCATCGGTGTGCGGACTAGCAAGCCAGCTTGGGCACTCGTTGGCGTGCATCAAGTCGTTTCGCAAGGCATTGCACACGAGGATCATCTCTTCTTTGAGGTCGCCTGTGTCCTTTCAGTGAGGCATCGAGGATTTGTGTGGGAGGATTCCTACATTGGGTTGTTCAGACGACACCCTGGAATATCAATTATCAATACTGTTGTGCATCACCTGCCGTGTCTACATGTTCCAGTCATGTGACATACTGCGGTACCACGTGTCATTTCCGCGTCCATTCTCCATTCTACAGAGATCGACACACAAACCTCCACCAAAACCGCGCTTGCTTCTGCTCAGTTGCTGCTGTTGTGCAACGAAAACGAAGACATCTAAGACGGTACGGCAAGAGGGCCAATGAATAGCAGCCAAGGACATCCAACAGGCAAGAAATTGTGTGAACTCACAAGTGTGCCGACCGTGGTTGTACGGGTTACAACCCACCTATTAAAAGAAATCCTATTCGCAACCAACCAACCAGTATCCATCGTCACGTAGCCACTGCACACCATCCGTGCCACCGTGCTGCCTTTGTCTTCTCCACAATTTCCCAATAGATCTGCAGCAGCTTCTTCACCCGGTGATCCCGCGAAGTGCACACAAAACCTAGAACCGTTCGGGGCGCGGCGGTCTAAGGTGCCTGAGGGACAAAATGGAAATGACTGGGAGCTACTGCATCCACACTTGTTCTTCCGACAGCATGGACCCGTGCATACTCACCCGCAGCAACCTTTTGACATGAAAATTGACAGAAGAAATGATCCACTTAGTTGATCTTTTGAATCCATTGCAAGCCGCTCTGTCTCTGGCAAGGCGCGAATGATGGTCATCAAAAGTTTTGGGTACGACCTGAGCGAACGAAATGAAGTGCGTTCAGTCCCGGTGGCACAAGCATTGGGTGACCCACCAAGCAACTAAGCAACCCCAATGCAAACCAACCAATCAACCCAGCAAAGAGCGACCCACGCAATCAACCAAGCCAGCAAGCAGCCCACCAGCCAGGGCTTCGAATGGGTCAGCTGTCGAGCAGAGGAATCCCAAGTGCACCTCCCCAGAAACGTTTCCCAATTTTCTTTCAGAGTTCAACTACATCCTGTAGTTTCTACATGTCAATGAGACTCTTAGGGGTGACAATCAGTGGTGTCAATTTTGGCAACGAGGCGCAGTTTAGGGAAGTTGAATGATTTTTACCACAATGGACCACATGAATTGGGTACCTCATCTATCCTCACCTATCCTTATCTACTCTTGGCCTTAGCCTGAGGCCACTGAGGCCACTGAGGTTCTCCCTGGGATCACCAACTCGCCATTGATCATCAACAGGATGAGCTCTTCGAGGGCTTCTGCTTGCACGGTCTCCTGGTGCAGGAACTCCATGCCATGGACTTGCCAGCAGTTTTTCAAGAGAATATAATGTTTTAATTCAATTAAATTAATTGATAATGCAGAGAAACAGAAAATCTTTGGAGATCTCCATTTTTGAATGCTCAAATAATACTTTTGTCCAAGCAAAAACATTGCCAAATCGAAAGTGTCCATTCCCCATGTTCAAAACGCACCGCTGGGAACAAAGTTCCTTGCCGTGATGGGAAGGTCCCAACATTGGGCCCCTACTACACCATCCCAGAAAATACCTATAGAAACAGTTGTTAATGAATATAGGTACCCATTCAAACAATTGCCATGCTGTAAGTAGGGATACACGCGTTTTGAAACAAATGAAACTTGTTCCTTGTATCCACATTTTGACAGAATCTCTGCTCAGCTGGTCCTTCTTACTCTCCAGCTTCTTTGCAAGCTCTTCAGAAGTTGGCGGCACGCCCTTCTCATAGTGGATCAGGATCTGGAAGCTGTGAAGGCTGCGAAGGTTGACAACTGCTCGCCCGCGATACTTGGCTGACTAGCGTCAGCTACGCTTCAACTCCCGAGGCAAATCGTGGCATTTGAATACACTTTGACCTATGCTCTTTGGGATGCACAGGTATAACAAAATTGCTATGTTCAAATGCCACCGGTCAACATGCTGATGAAGCTTCCATTTTTTCCTGGCATTTTTTGTCCTTGGATCAATATGGTTACTCCTATAGAAACAATCTATCTCCCACATCTGGAACATTTTGGAACTACATGTTTGCCCCCAGCTCCGTGGAATGGCACGTGGCAATGGACACTAACGGGCAAACACCAAGTTGGGAACGGAGCAATGAACGCCGCCAAGCCAGCATGTTTGAGGGTCCCATGGCCAGGGATGCTCCGTGCATGTTCAAGGGGTCAAGAGTGCTGCTTGGAACCCTGCAGCATAACCTTCGCGAATCTTCAGGGAGACGCTGGCAGAGCCCTTCCCTACCACCCTTGGCAGAAACTCCTGCAAATCTATAGCCGGAACCTGGTCACCCCACTGGCAGAACATGGGGTCGAACCCTCGCCTTCTGCAACTTGGCAAGAATCCAAGCATCGAACCATGAGAAAATATGAGAGAAGAAGAAAATGAGAGAAGTAAACTAAGTTAACTCCACCAATCTGGTGGCCAGCGCCCACAGACCGAGACCCAACACTTAACTGCTGGCGCCCGGTGCCAGGGAGATGATGCTGCTGCTTCCCTCTCAAGGCGCCCACCGTACAGTACTTCTCCGTTTCAACCTCGGCAAGGAAGGCAGGGAAGGCACAGGAGAGACCTGGAGGGTACGGACTCAGGACGTGTCATCCCTTCGATCCCATCTGATGTAACTAGTGTTGTAAGATATTCATGGACCCTCATAATGCCCTCATACACAGTTACAAGATCATCGTGACACCATGAGGCCACGCCGCTGGGAGGAGGTACAAAGCCTACCAGGACTTGACAGGCTTCTGGGGGCATTTCTGTGCACTTTCCCATACCTAAATTGCCAGGAGGAACTTATTTGTAGTGACTGGTCGTGATTCAAACCAAGATGTTTGCAAGATCTTGTGTGGGTTTGTACTGGTTGGTCAGTCGCGCACAGGATGGGGTTCCACAGAACCTTTATAGCTTTGCTTGTACCTGCAGTAAATCTTTGATCACACTATTTGTTTACACACCCATTGCAACAGCAACTTACCCACCGCAGGGCCCAAGTCATTGCAGAACGATATCACCAACTTATATACCAACGGTCCTTTGGTTTTCATGCTGCCGCATATATCACCCTTACCGTCCGTCGACAAAGCTGTCTTTGCTGAATCCAAGATTATCAATCTGACACATGGAACTTGGCACAGGAATCTGGATACAAAAGCATAGGGGCGCAATGACTATCAACACCAAATCATGCTTTCCAGGAATTCGAGATATCCAAATCTGTTCTTCCAACACAAATGAATAGTTTCCTTCCGTTCCAGAATACCCCTACATCCAGTCGTCACATCGCTTGTTGTGGCGTGTTATCGCTATCATTAAACATCATCAACGTCTTGCTGTTCTTGTTGTTGGTGATTAGCCCACATAACCAATCCCCATCAAGCATCCCCACTTTCAACCATAAACCATGATTCACCCATAGTAACAGCTATTGACCAGTGTGAAGACAAGAAAAAATGCTATTAACCAGCATTAACCAGCATTGATCAGCACTAACCATCCTTGCTATTCACCGTACACGAGCCGTTCACCATCTTGCGGTGCCTGATCCGCTTGCGCCGATTGGGCCACCCTGACACTCATGGCGAACGCCCCTCCGAGGTGCCGCCGATGACATCCACGGCTCTGAGCCAATGAAAGCACAAGGCACATTTGAAGAAACACACACTCTATATGCGTATCTAACTGTATCTACATATATGTACTGTATATGTATCTATATATTCATGTATCTATTTTGTTAATTTATTCATTCATTTATCCATTCCTTTATTTATTCATTAATCTATTTATGTTTGTTTCATCTATCTATTCATGTATTTGCTTATCTATCGATTTATTCATCTGTTTATTTATCGATATAGTTGTTGATTCATTTATTTATTCAATCATATATTTGCAAATGCATTGGTACATGTATACATATATACAGTACTTATATGTGCTTTTTGTACGTATACGTGTCAACTAGGATATTCATCTTCATGAACCACTCGTACTTCAATGGGGTAAGACCAGATAGATGGATCTATATCAGTACCCATGGAGACCGTCTGAAAGTATTTTGTGCATCGGTTGAAATTAGGTAGATGTAGACACATATAGATGCACTGCGGTCATCTATCAGACTATCTCGAGCACTATTTCATGCTCTTGTATCATATCATCATTACAACAACAAATGGAGTCTTCACTGACCATTGTTGGGAACCATCAACCAGTAACTATCATCCTGCAGTCTGCTTTCCAGCTCGTCATGCTCGTGGTTCTGTAAGACAAACAAAAATGCCCCCGCGATTCTTTTCCCAACCTGTCGATCATGTTGAAACTCAACATGTTCCTGCACGTGGGCTGGATGGACTCTGACATCTCATGGCAGCAATCGTGGCCAACCACTAACCTCAAAAAATTACCGAATTTGGTATCCCCAATGCGTACCCGAGGCCCCAACCCCCAAATCATGCAACCAATTGGGCTTTTGGCACACTCTCCATGCGTGCAGTTTCACCGGATCACTTCTTTGGTGTCCAATGGAAACGGTCATGGCGGGGGGGGGGATGGATTGGGTGCCCGCCAATGGTCGAGTCTAAGGCAAGACATGACCTGGAAAGCACACAATTTTGGGGCCCTGCTGCCAACTGTAGCACCGCTGTCTCAATTGCCTTGAAGCAGATTGATGTTGCCACAAGAATCGTGCATTGTTTAGAGGAGGTTTAAGAACAAAAGCATCAAATCGCATGCGTAGATCCATGCATAGGATCCATGCGTAGATCCATGCGTAGGATTCTTGGATCCGATTGAATCCAATGAGTCAACAAATCTGTGCAATTCGCCCGACATCGCTCAGCCTCTCGGTGTATGCACAGCAGCCATGGCTGGCCTCGCATGAAGCGCTCCACAGACTGAAGCTGAGTGACTTGCCTTTGACAGAGACGAATTGGAAGCTCAGTTATCCCTACCTATTGTGGATTGTGTTTACTGGTTGGGTGGTAGATCATTGGTGATTCCACAGGATCCCTATCAAAAATGCGGTCAACTAGTTGCTGTTGTTTACTGGTCCTCCAATCACCCTTCAGTACAAGCATGATCATACATAAGTTACCACTATTGGCACTACTCACTATCATTCACAATCATGAACCATCATCAATCTTCAACTAACCATCATTTGACATGCGTTCACCGCCAACTAACCATCCTATGACATGAAATAGCCATCAACAAACCATGTTTCGACAGTAATTAACATTCAACTAACTATTATTTGACATGAATGAAGCATGAAGTAACGAAGGTTCCAGATGAACTAACCAGCAATTAACCATGATATGACATGAATTCACCATCAACTAACCATGATTTGACATGAATTAATCATCAACAAACCATGCTTTGACATGAACGAACCATCAATTGGCCATGATATGACATGAATTTAGCATGAACTAACTATGATTTGACATTGATTAACCATCAAAAAAAGCTGAGTTGACATGAATTCACCATCAACTATCCATGATTTGACATGAATTAACCATCAACAAACCATGATTTGACATGAATTCACTGTCGACAAACCATGATTTGACATGACTTCTATATATCCATCAACTAACCATGATTTGACATGAATCAGCCATGTGATATGATTTAAGCATCAACTAAGTGTGATTTCACATGAACTAGCCAACAACTAACCCATGATTTGACATGAATCAACCGATTGTGGCCTTGACTCAGCTAGCATGGACTCATGCGACCGCTGCAAGCAAGCAAGAATCAACCAACAACTGGCCCTGCCTTGTGGGGCTGCCGCCTGGCTCATCGTTCTGGAGGACTGTCGCTAACCAGGGATTCATAGGGAGGGGGTCTCAAGCCATAGGGAACCCCCCAAGTTATGCTTCACGATGGCTATTGACAAGGGGTTAATAACCCAATAATCGGGGATATACCAACTGTCATGGCTGGTTTACTATCATAAATGGCTCATAAAGGATGATAACTGGGAGTACTCCTGTGAGTTGAAACACACCCATCTGTTTAATTCCCAACAGCATACCTGTTGGGTTTCAATCTCTGGGGTTGGGGCTGGTGCGCGATTTTTTGCTCCGCCCAAAAACCGGACTGGAACCCTGGAACCTGGAACCCTGGAACCCTGGAACCCTGGAATCTTGGAACCTGCTGTTGGGTTGCAACGCTGGGTTAATTGGCAAATGGTGGTTAAATGACGGTCAAATAGTGGTTAGATAACGTCAATTGGTGGTCAAATGACGGTTAAATGATGCTAAATGATGGCTCCATCAATTGCGGCGAATGATGCGTAATGAAGGTGCACCATTCATAGACGAATCGTTATTGTTCATGGTTGGTGTTAACTAAGTATCTTAATATCTAGTATCAACATGAATCTAAGTATTCCTATTCCAACCTTCAACATTGTGACTTGGTTGATCAGGAACCCTCCACCATAGGAAGTGTTGAGCGGAAGTACCCCATCAAGGCAGCTGCGACGCGGTGTCTGCTTTGGTTAGTCTCCTTCGTAGATCCGTATGATTCTTAGTGATTCTACCGAAATTCTACCCATGTTAGGCCCAAGGCCATGGTTGTCAACTGTTGATTAGTATGACATGCTATACTGCCTGGAGAGACTGGTTTTCAAACAATTTGCGGGTACCTTGGAACCCGCACGAGTTTTTATTCATTTTTGAAGCGGATTTCGACTCGCTGCCAAACAATCGCCGTGTCCCTATCATTCCCCAACCATCATTCACCACTATTAACAAGGATTAACCGTTCTTGGATGATGATTAGACATCTGTTAACCATCTATGATCACCCCACACTCTTAATCCATCATCCAACATCATCACGCTGCGGCCGGGAGTGTACATAGCTGAACCAAGGCATGAAATGAGAAAGTGCGAAAATCCAACATCATCAACCATCATCAAACAGTGACCCATCATTCGCCTAGCAAGCCTCATTAAACTCAACCACCACCAACCATCACCACCCATCACCCACGAACGGACCCTCCTTAAGCCCAGCTGATCGACCATCACCTGCCGCGCCTGCAGGTGGTCTCGACGCCACACGTTTCGGCGTGACGCATCGTTCGATGCCCCGGCGACTTTTGGGCGCCTCCAGTGGCGATGGTGGCTGCGTTGCTGTGATGGCGAATGGTTGGTGCTTAGGTCTGATGAGTTGATGGGTCAATGACTAAACTTTGTACTAGTAGTAGTGATGAATTTTGATGGTTCAACAACTAACTTTGGCACTACTAGTAGTGATGAATTTTGGTGATCAATCTTGACCAATAATGCCAAGCAACAGCGGAGAATGATGCTTCATGGTATGATCGACAATGATGGTTGATGATGCGTAGTGATGATGACTAACGACTGGTTAAGGTGATGGCATGGTTGACCGGCTATGCGTAACGAGGCTTAGAGGCTTACTAGGGGAACGAAGACTGTTTGATGATGGTTGATGATGTTTGATGACGATTCATAATATTCAATGATGGTTGATGAGGGGGTCAATGATGATTCGTGCCAATGACTAGTGTTGACAATGGTCTGTATTGGTTGAACATGGATATTCAAATCATGGTCATTGACGATGGTGAACATAATGGCAAGGAGCTCCACCTGTCATCCATCCACGAATGCAACACGTCGCAAGAATATTGGAATCTGAATATCCTCACGACACCTCACACCATACACTATACACCCCATACTATACGTAAATTGAATATGAATGTTTAATATCATGGTTTTTGTCATGATGATCATTAAGATTGATAATAGTAGTAGGCTCGTGTTGACCCTGTGACGTTTTTACGGCGCGGCGTGGCTGTTAAGGATCATCTGTGTCACTTCAAACATCTTTACAACTTGCACTGTGCAGAACTACGGGCCTTATAACTAAGGCCCTGATTTTGAATTGAAATCCTCGAGGCAAACTGCTCGAGTCTTGCCCCAGAAATTCTCAAGGCCCATAGGCAAATTATTTGTCACCTTTCCGGCTTTGCCATTCTTGTACCATGACACGCATTGCTGGTCATCCCAGGCTGTCCATTTCAACTCCTTTGTGATGTAGTCATTGTATTCATCATGAACTTTTGGTTTCACGGCCAGCTCCTTGTATCCGTAGCGCACCATAGCAGCCACGCACTGTCCAATGTACCTACCAGCAATCTCAGCACACCAAATGATACTTCCACCTGAGCTGACATTGGTGTTTGGGCCATAGGTCATGTAGAAATTGGGAAACTTTGGCCTTGTCAATCCCAAGTAGGCAGTTGGTTCGAGGCCCCAATCTTCCGAAAGTTCCACCCCGCCTTTGCCAAAAATTTTCAAGGAGGCGGTACAGAATCGAGTGGATTGGAAGCCTGTGGCGTAGATGATGACATCTGCAGGAACAATTTCGCCCTTCGGCCCCACGACCTCTGTACTTCTAATCTCTTGAGCTCGGCCATTGATCAAAGTCACGTTCTCTTCCAGCATCATGGTGCACCAGTTGTTATCCACCAGCATGCGGGTGCAAATCGGTGGGTACTTTGGCACCATCTTTTCAACCAAGTCTGGGCGAAAGTTCACCTTCCTCTTGATGTACTCTGTCAACTCTTCTTCTAGAATTTTGTTGGCATCTGATCCCGACTTCAACACATCAACATAGGAACCCACAATTTGTCTAAGAGTATTGAAGCGATACCATCTTTCGTAGAAAGGAACGTAGCGCATGCACCACTGTTCCTCCAAGCTGATGGGCCAGTCGTGGTTGGGAATATCCACATACCACTGCGGAGTGCCCTGAAAAATGGTCAAATGCTTGGCCACCTTCTGGATCTCAGGGCAAATACCCATCGCTGTCGCACCAGTTCCCATGACCACCACGTTTTTGTCCTTGAAGTCCAAGCCCGGGATAAAGCGAGCTGTGTGACAAGCTGGGCCATTGAAGTTGTCCTGTCCAGGAATTTTCGGGATGGAGGGATTGGTCAACTGCCCCACGGCTGCCACAAAAACGTTGGAATTCATGAACTTTACCTCACCATCCTTGCGATATTTCACTTGCCACATGCTACTGCTTTCATCAAACGTAGCACTCTCCACAGTTGCTTCCGTCACACAATTCTTGGTGATACCATACTTGTCGCACAATCTCTTGATGTACTCCTTCACCTCGTGGCCATGGGCAAAGTAGTACTTCCAATGTGGGTTTGGATCCGAAGAAAACGAATAAGTGATCGAAGGGGTATCACAACGCACCCCTGGATAGATGTTTTGATGCCAGGTTCCACTGACATCAGTGTCACGCTCCAGGATGGTGTGGGGAATGCCGGCCCTCTGGCATCGCATGGCCACAGAGATTCCATGCACCCCGGCGCCACAAATTGCCACGTGGAACTTAGCCAACTGGTCGGCTGGCAGATCGCAGTCACTCAAAACATCTGGAAAACCTCGCATTTCATCCATGATGTACTCTAGCTGCAGCTGCGTCAATTCCTTGGAGGTGCCTTTGAAGCCATCCTCCAACATGGGCTTCGCGGAGTGCTCGCACAAGTCTTTGAAAATGGGCGAGGCGTCGGGTGCAACCGCCGCACGCCCGGAGTCGCGGTACTCGACCATCACCGACGCCAGCTTGACCTTCACGGCGTCGGCGCCCTCGGTCAGCCACTTGGCCTCGCCGGTGAGGTGGGCTGTGACGGCCTGGAGGATGCCCAAGTGGTGGCTGCCGCCCAAGTGACGCTGGATGGCATCATCGGGCAGATGGGGGAGGGAAACAGGAGCACACGGGGAGTCGCGGTACTCGACCATCACCGACGCCAGCTTGACCTTCACGGCGTCGGCGCCCTCGGTCAGCCACTTGGCCTCGCCGGTGAGGTGGGCTGTGACGGCCTGGAGGATGCCCAAGTGGTGGCTGCCGCCCAAGTGACGCTGGATGGCATCATCGGTCAGATGGGGCAGTACAGCAGGACCACAGGTCCACTGCTGCATTGCTAAAATGTCCTCACAGCTGCTCACAAGCAAGGCAGGAGGATTGCCAAATTCAAACCTTTGGGCCACAAAACCTGAAGTGTTCAAAGGCCATGTTTTTCTCATAGTCTTCCTTTTACTCCTATCCAAGTTTTTGAGCACGCCCACCAACATGTCCAATGGAACGATGTAGGAACGAAATAGAAGAAAATTCACATCGAAGGGAAAACCGGATGAAAACAAAGCCGAGAAGATGAGCAATCACGCCTTTGGTTTCATGATAGTTGCTAACCATGGCTAATGACGGTTCATAGTTCGTAGTAGCTGCTTGTTGGTAGTGTTTATCATAGTTGATATACTGGCAAAGTTACCCATGGTATCGCATGGTGAATGATAGTTGATATCGGCCAATCTTTGGGGATCTACACATGATACGTACCTAGCTGTGTTGGCTAAAAGAAAAATGGATATCGTTCCAGCTTGGTTCTTTGCAGCATGTCACCTCTGCAACGTAAGGAGAGACCAAGATGAACCGCGAACTCACCTCAAACCGCTGCAGCGAATCATGGACAGTGGAGAGTCAGATCAAAGAATATCAAAGAGGTAATGGAAGCCCCCACAATGATGAGGGGATGTCCAAAGGCAATTGTATCATTGCTTCTTGGTGCCTTTAGGAACCCCCTTGCTTGCTTCATCTTCAAAGTCTTCGCACGAACAGCTGCTTCTTCAGCACCTTCAAACATTTGACTTACAGGCTACTTGCAGGGTCTTGTTTGCAACCCAAGAAACAAAGTATGTCATGTGAGTCATGTGAGTCGTGTATGTGTCTTTCGAACGGCATGTGCGCATCTATACGTTGCTGAACACACACCCTGCGCAACTCCACTGAGGCCCAGGACCCCATGTGGCATAGGGGATTGCCAAGGCCTCGGAAGATGTCAGTTGACTTCAATAAAACAAATGTCGAATCAACTGGGATTCTCCTGTAGGGTTTGTGAATGTTTGTGATAGATTCTTCAGAAATGATGTACTCCAAACATCTCCAAACCAAACCATAAATGATCATGTTCAAGGGAAGAACTGCCATTTTTTGTTGACGCGATTCATGGACAGCATGTGTGAGACGGAAATGCGGATCATATGAAATATGAGTCCGGAGTGCCCCGACAGAACCAAGCATGCAAATCTTGCAGAGAGCTCAACCTTTCTTCTGGGTGCTGGGGGAGATTCGACTCCTGAAGTGAAACACAGTGAAACGTTTGCACATAGTGCAAAATCAAAGAACACTTTGTCCATCTTTGCCCCATGATCCCTCATGATCTGATCATAGAATTCAGGGCTCGAGCCTCGAGCATAGCATTCTTCTGAAGGCTCATGGTATGTCTGCCATTCCCAGCCCCTGTGCTCCGGACGCTTGAGCGACGTGGTGCACTGCCCTGGAGCTGCACACAGCTCCAAGCAACGCCCTTTCCAAAGTTTGGGACTGTCAAAATGCAAATTTTCTACCACGAAAACTGTGGTATCACCAAATAGGGAGTTGGCTTCATCTATTTAAAATCCATTTATACTAGTCCTTACTATTTCTTACTTCTCAATGGGATTAGTGAAGTTGATTGCGTGCCAAACTTGTCCCTGCTGCCTTTTCTCCAAGACTCTTGTCTCCCTAGAGTCTCCTAGAGTTTCCCTAGAGTTTCAGTGGTGCATAATGCCATTTGTTGGCCCTTGCCAATACTTGCCAGCAGGACTGGTTCCACGGGAACCAATCAACAGCTTGGTGAGGCAACCGTGTTGGCTTCATCATGGCAAGCATGGGAAGCATCGGAAGCATCGGAAGCATGTCGCTGGGTATGCCTTCGCCCTGTGGATCTCAGTGTCACAGCTGGTTTATCGGCCACCCTCGCCTGGGAGGGCGGCTCCCCTGACGCTGTGGCATAGCATGTCCTCCGCCAACCCCCTGGGAAGCACATCCTCCTGACCCATGCAGTTGTCTTTGCTCAGTCTTGGTGTTTCTGCTTCTTAAGCCCATTGGGTTCAAAACACACCAGTGACACGGTGGATTTTCGCTTGAAACCCATGGATACCTGGGATGACTACCAAGTGCCACTCTCAATTGAACTTTGTACCCCAGAGATTCTACTAGCTTGAGTCCCAAATTCACAGGGATGCTCAGCATTTCATCCATTTTGACCCTAATCAGCTTTGAAAAGAATTGAGTCCTTAAAGAGTCCATGTTTGGATCTTCATCGCTGCTGCACCACCCTTTGCCCTTGGTGGTTCCCGGTGTCACCATTGGCTCAGCTGTGACAGTCCTATGAGCTGAGCTGGAGCTGGAATTGGGCTGTTGCAGCGCGTCCTGTGGCGATCCGCAAGAAGTTGTGGAGTCGCCAAGCACTTCCAACTTTGCTTTTCTGTGGGAATCTCTTAGGATCGGTGAATGGGAAAAGTGACAGGAAAACTCAACTGTTGTAGTCGAGGCTTCCGGTAACATCTGTTCAAGCGGTTAGTTCATATCATGCACACCCATGACTGCGAGCGATATGTTCGAACAGCCATCGAGCTGTACAAGTACGGTTGTAAATTGCGTGTGGGGGTTGATGAATGATGGCTCTGTGGACGAATCTGTTTTGAGTTTGGGGCTTTGATGACTGCTAGCAGTGATGCCGTTGATACCTGAATTGTTCTGAAGCAGACACCGACCGTTGGTGGCCTGCCTCTACGCTTGGGGCTTCTCAAAGGACACAGCAAAACCGGTCGGTGATTCGTGTGCTGGATCCTGATAAAGCACTAAAAGCTTGGTCGTAGAAATCGATTGGGACCTTGGACTCCTTGGATGAAACAACCACTACCCCTCCCACATCTGTCAAAAAAAACGCTGGCCAACTGACTGGTTGCCTTTGTGGCACCTTGACCTCCCCCCCTTGGATCTCCCATTTCCCAAGTCCTGCATTCCGGCGAGTTGCCTCGACTCGGATGCACCACCACCCGGGGGCTGCCCGGCACCCCACAGGCACAGGGCACCAGTGGCGACACAGCGGTGCTGGTCACCACTCGGGTCCCAGCACCTGACGCATGGACTTGGATCGGAAAACATTTGGCAAATCGGCAGCAACGAAAAAATCATCGAAATAACATCTCTAACTTAACAAAAACCGAACTTCAGAAGTAAAAATTTTGAAAATCTGAACTTCGCAGAAAACCCTTTGAAAACAAAGAGCTGAGCTTTTCTGAGAGAAACGAACGCCAACAACATGGGGGACTTTGGGAGTAGTTGGACAGACCGACAAACCTTAAAAGCACTGGCCACTTGAGGATGCAGAGCACCGCCATATGATCAAATGCGTCTTGTGGAGTCAGCACCTACGGAGCCGGATCGCACGGTCACAATGGGAGACCTGAGCCGGCGGCGCAGTCTCCAGGCTCTTGGTGTGCCAGAGGCGTGTCCAGCACCATGTTGGGAACTCAACATATGGTCCGCTGTTCAAAATCGTGCATCCAGGACCCTCTCGGACCCTCATGGTCACTGGCTTTGCACACCAAACTGAATCCGTAGACAAAAAGAAACGTCAAACCCCAGCATCTCTGGTTGACATGACAGGTAGAACTACCGCAGTGTGGTGGTAATTTTCAATCCCAAGACAGCGCACCAGTGGATGTTCAGCCACACCAAGTGCCAGACTGCGCCCGCACTGCGTGGTGAACGGCCGGATTGGGTACCGGCTGTGGCACCATCGTTACGCACCCGGCAGATGCCGTTCCCGGCACCTGAAGCAACGAGAATCCACCACTACTCGGGATCGTCATAACTCGGAATGGTCGGGTCGGTGGTGATCTCCCGATTATTCTGCATACTGTACAGTATACCAGGTAGAGATAAGTAGAGTATGTATAGAGTCTGTAGAGTCATCATCTCATCTTAAAAGTTCGATATAATTGGTATATTCCCCATCAGGTATATAAATGCTGCATGCATTCATCAGATTCAGCGAACAGGATGTCGTTAGCGAAAGCGAGCGCATGAGAAAGAAGCAAACATGTCACGTGGATACCGCGGCCACAGTTGAAATTAGAAGTGAGCCGCTAGCATCGTAGCCGGCAAACATTGGACACGGCTATCACAATTTGGGAATTCAGCTTTACTTGTCATCTTAAGCCACTTGTCCAGGCACCCAAATCAACTTCGTGGCATCCAAGCTTTTCAGCCATGGTCGTAACCCAGAGCAGAGGCCCATTGTTGGAACCTTGTAGATTCGCCCACGAAATGTTGCTGGTGTGGAAGAAATTCGCTGAAAAGCAGGAGAGGGGCTTGCCTCGGCTGTGATCTGATCTTTGGTCCAGTTTAGTGTCATAGTTTAGCAGGTAGTTCCAGTCTTTAGTGACATACCAATGCTTTACCTATACCCGTGGGCTACACCACCCTCGAGATTGGTCACTCTGTGGAACTTGGCGATTGCCCCGAGTTCCGCGCAGTGCGCAAGCACCAATTCCTGCGGCAGAGTGAAGCTCCAAGAAGCTGACGCAAATATCATCAACAAAGAGAGTCTCATTTG
>VSDK01022689.1:37500-43746 GCA_009767595.1 Symbiodinium kawagutii
TCTCTTCAATGTTGTGTTAGGTCTTCATCCCTTCACCTTGTTTTCTTGTTACGGCATTGGCCACTTATTTGTTGAGCATACGCTTTTGCTGATGCTTGGCAACGCGACGACTTGCATTCCGCCTCAAAGTCAAAGTGTTGGTTAAGCATTGGAACTACGCAGATTTCCCACCCCAGTACTCTACCATGGTGGTTTAGTCAGGCTTGTCATAGGTAAATGATTTCGCACATGGGAAGGTGTCGATGCCAACCAACCAAGAATTGGTAAATGGAAAACCCAACGATAACACTATTCTGCTCATTCATTTGTGGAATGCTCACCGGATTTTGACCTAAGTCAGGTAGCAACAACTCTCACAATGCCGTTGGCATGCAGATTGCGGAGGAAGCAAGTTCCATGTTCCATCATGTTCCATTGACAAAGATCTCAGATCGTCCATGAAAAATGGGTAACCCCCCACCACGTACCATGTGACAACGGCTCACCGTGCAGCTCCATCTAAGCAAAGCACCATCCAGGCAAATTAGCAGCTCTTTCAGAGCCTGTAAGGGATCCAACTCAAACAGGTCGACTGCTTTCGCGAGGTCAAGTGGCAAACATGAAATCGATGTCTCAGTGGCAGACCTTCTGGTACCATTTTTTCACCTGCCTTTTCTGAGCATCCGGGGTTCCCTACATGATCATCATGATCGGGTATCGCAATATCCTTAGAGAACAAAAGACTTTCAAGAAAACCAAGCCGCAAAGTCACAAGGTGACACCTGAAGTCTCTCCGAGACATGAGTCTTGGCAAGCTTACTGTGGCTTTAGTTTGTCATTTCAGATTTCAGATGTTTAAACATGTTCAAACGTTTCTTCCAAGTTCTTCCAACACCCTTTGTAAAATGAAAAGGCACATGGATCAAAGCGAACATGACAGCTGTTTCTGCTAAGGCTTCCTCTGTGGTGAAAACCCACAATCAAAGGTAACTTTTGTGCATTGAGTGTAAGAATCCTCCACATAGCACAAATATCCACAAATCATAGTACAACCGCTCTAGGCCTGATGACCCAGCAACTAGAGTTTCTCGTACTGATCGTGCAGTGATGATAGGGGGTTGGGAGTTCCAGTAACCTTTGCCTCGTGTTGGTTTCATGTTTCCGGCCCTCCTTGGGCGTTGCTGCCATTCCCACCAGTTCACCTGCCTGCCAAAACCCTCTTCCTATGGCCAGTGCCAAGTCAGTGCAAAGAGTGCCTTTTGGTTATAGATGATGACAAATTTCTCTAGATGTACAAGAAATTGCTTGGTAGAAAGTGATTTCACATGCCAGGCGTATTTTTTTGGAGCCATTGACGCATGGCCCATGGCCAAGTCTTCCTTCTGGGACAGCTTTGGGGATTGTGACTACAGGGGTAGACCTCAAACTATTAAAGCATACAGTTTCTTAGAGTTCGGTGTCTGGGACCAAGCAAGTTCTACAAGACTGCATTCTATTGCAGTGCTCAAAGCAGATTGAGCTCTGATTTCTTGCTCCAGTGCACTGGAGATGCAAATGCATTGCAAGTTCTACGTCTACTGCGATCACTCTGGGCACTAGATGAAGAGTTGCCTGCCGTGCCGTTTCCTTTCTCTAAAACTCAACTCTTAACCAGGACCCGACTCAGATTCCGAGCCAACTATGGCGGGGCCCTTCTGGAGGGTTACTCAAGTTACAAAAATAGAAAGAGTTCCCCCCTAGAGTGTCTGTCAGGATTGCAGTAGTTGTATAGGGTCCCGCAAAGGCGTCCTCTAAGAGTTTCTTCCCGTGAGGTTTTTGGAGTGATTGGTCGTGTGTCCAGACTCGCATCGCGTGAGAAAAAAATCAGCTGGTCATCTCGTCTCATCTGCTCCGCACCAGACTTTCAGAAAATGCATTCACTTTGTTTCAGGTGGATCTACAAGCTGCGGAAGGTAAAGCTTTCTCAGGCTACTCTCTGTGAAGATTGTTCAAATTTCCGGATTGAGTAAACAGAGATCGCCAGAATGACCTCCGGGAGAAGGATTCGCGGTGAATAAATACCAGAAAGAGCATTCATCGAAACATTCTGGAGGCAATGGCGGATCACGTGTGAAAAGGAAACGAGTCCTCAAGTGGCTTGTTGCATGATAATCTATCTTTCTGATGCTTGGAGAATGGATGGGGGGCGCTCATTGCCAAGGCTTGAACGGGAGTTTGTCCCCATCCCTGCTAAAAAAAACACGTCCAATAGCTATGTCACTATGTCTGTTAAGCGTTTCTCAAGCGCCAGGCAATAAATCCATTACCATCGCTTCCTCCCATGGGCCTCAGACAATCAGTTCGAGCTCGTCTTGTTGGACGAGCCAAGTGTTTCTGATTCGACCTTCATTCATCATCAAAGTGACAAGATCTTTTGGCCAAACATTATCTTTAACCTTTGGCAATCCCACCCACCACCTGAGCCATCCAATTGGGCCAAATCCTGGTAATGTCCAATGCATTAAGCTTCACACGACATAAGCACAGGTGCTTTGCCGCCGACCCACGTGTGTTTGAGCTGGAATCCAGGGCATCCGCACGAAAACTCAAAAAGTTAGTCAGTCAATTTTGATAGTTGGGATTCGAGCATCAAATTGATATTCCTGAGTCTAAAATCTTCAACATGTGTCGCCCGTATGCCAGATGTGATTAAGTTGTCCGCAACCCATGATACACCGCAGGGCTGGCTACGAGCATGCATCCCTTGTTTCTCGCAGAACTTATTTGTTCTCGCATAGCTGTGGAATCCTTTGGGATGACAAAGTCAAACGAAAATTTCAAGGGAACGGTGCCACAGCTTGGGCACAGATCGATATTCAGTGCATCGAAAAGATGGCACAGCTGCACAGTTCATGGCACCAGGTCAGGTTTACCAACACGAGTATCGGGGGCCGTCCAGGATGTGTCTACGAATTGGCCAATGTTGTAGGATAAAGTAAAGTCTGCCATTGGAGGGTCTTGAAATCTGGCATGGCTGAAAATGGTGCTTCTCACTCATCCAGCCCTCCACCGGTCACCTTGGTTTCAGTGTCAGTAAAAACACTGAGCTATGGGGTTGAAGAACTGGCAGCTGAAATTTCCACTGAGGCATTGAGCACAGCACCAGAAGATATACACCACCAACAAAGGGAGAAATCAAGAGAAAGAAGCCAATCACCACCAGAGGGCTCTTCAGCTTCTCCTTTGGCAAATGTGACCTGTTCCCAATTTCTGCTTCTCCCAGCAGCTAGTTATAGCTCTCCTCTGCGGGCAAATCATCGAAGGGGCTCCTGAAGACGCACGGGGGTACTGAGCAAATCCAACAGGTGTGATGGAGAGATATGGAGAGTAGCTGAGCAAAGACCAAGTCATTCGTGCAATGTCAGAACGCTTCCCCGACCCTTCGAGGCCGTGACGACCAGAAATTCATATCTTTCTCATCTTCTGGAGTCCTGGCTCAAACCTGAGAACCTGAGAACCTCAAGGTGCTCACTACTCCGAACTGAACAAAGGAAACGAGTGGAACTAAACAATTTCCTCTCAAAGAAGTTATTCACATCGACAATAGATTCAAACTCTCTTCATACAGAGTATCAATAGTATAACTTGTTGCACTATTAATAGTATCTTAATACACTATGTAAGTGTCACTTGTTGCTCTTAGACGTACTCTATTGAAGGCACCACTTTGGAGCCAAAATGCCGGCAGCACCGTGGCATCTCATAGGGATCATCTGGACTCAACTGAGGCTCTAAGTCTCGTGGTGGCGGCACTTTGCCCTGGCGACGGCGTGACACAGTGGGCAGCTCGTTTGGTGGGTCGAATGAACTGCTCGAATCGACACCTTAGCTACATCCAAGCTTGAAATGATTTAAATCTAGATTTATGCTTAAAATGCTTGAACCATCTTGAATCTAAGATTGTAGAAAAACTACAACTGAAGTCATCATTCCTGGATCAAGTCTGCACCTTTTTTTCGGGCTTTTGAGAGATCTGCAAGTGACTCTGAGCCATGGTGTGGGACGTCAGATAGTCGAAGAACATTGATTTCACCACGGTTTTTGCGAAACAGTTTGAAGGATCGATCTCTTTGCGAAACAGATTCATACTTTACAACTTGGGTGTCAAAATGACCCACAACATTGGGTCCCAAAAGTGTCAAAGCAGTTATAAATGAAGAAAGGTGAAATGGTGCCCCAACATGAGCCCGCGGTGGGACAAAGACCCAGCATCGGCTTTATGGGCCGCTGGACCAAGCATGTGCCCAACACCTACTTTGTTGGCAGACGGGCCCAAGATTGGCTTCAGCCGTCTAACATCTGCTCCAGAAACGCGCCCAATTTGGACCGAACGCCCCCGAATCCTCCGCCTCTCCAACTCTCTGCTACCGCCCTGCCTCTCTCTATCCCTCTCTCTCCGTCTGCATTGAGTTGCCTTTTTGATCAAGTCCAAGGTCCAAAGACTTCTCATGGTCTGAGCTGTACCAATTATCACCGGGGGCTAGCGAACTGGTTTGTGTCATCCTGGACTTTCGACAATCCAACTGTCAACTGTGCAGTGCTCAAAACCAGCGTTGCTGGACTGCGGCTGATCGTCGCGTCAATGTACTTCTTGGCGAGATGAAGAGCCAGTGGCCTCTCAACAACAACCAGGGAACAAATTTCAAAGATTTGCAAAGAATGAATGCAAGCAAGGAGAAAGCCCCATGAATGTAACCAGCGAGCACCTATGATAAAACTAACTCAAAAATAATGGAATGCTCCATGGACCAAAAAATTGGCATCATGTCATGTACGAGGAAGCAAAAACTGGCATAGTTGTGGAATTATGTCTGCTGCTGGCATCACCCAGTTTTGAGATTCTTTAGAACTCTGATGAAAACTGGTAAAGCACTGAGCAGGGACGCATGCACCTTGCCTGCGAGGTTGCAAACCACGAGCACCAGCAGTGCAGTCAAGGTAACACCTGGTGCTCGAATCTTGGCATACTATTTGGGTTTTGTCCGCCAAGGTAATTGTTTCGCACAATTGCACAAATTACAAAGCGGCGTGTCGTTGGAGACACCTGACCAGCGTGCCAATGAGTAGACAATATGCTCAAAATGACTGTCATGCTGATATTTGGAAGCCAGTCTTCTGAGCGCTTCGTAGGACACTGTTCAACACTTCTCCGCTCTTGAAGATGAAACACTATGCTTCATGGTTGATCATGATGGTTAATGATGGTTGATAAGCAATCAGAACGATCGATTGTGATTAAATTTCGCTAATCTTATGTCCAATGACATTCAACAATGGTAATGAACAATGTTAATGGTGGTTCATTCATAGCCACGAATGATTGTGATATTCAGTGATAGTGCTGGTACAGCACCAGACAATATTGAATAATAATCAACCACTTCATATCCACATCAATGTTAGTGAAAGTAATGGCTAACAGCATTGCGAAGGACACCAAAACTGGGATTGCATTCTGCGTGCAAAAGCAGGGCCTGCCGAGCGGCGTCTTTGCAGCATGGCCTCCGAGTTGACTCGAACTGAGGCGGTAGAAAAGTTAAGTCAACAAGGTGAACAAGAATGGACAGTACTGAGTGCTGCTTAGACCTTGGCATATCCAAGGCGAACCATAATGATCAAGTGGGAGGATGCTGGACAGTAATGATCAAGATGCAACTAATCATGGGTATACAATAAACAATCATAATTTGGATATTGGTGCTGGTTTACGATGTGCCAGAGTTGACACTTAAAACTGCATGACAATCTACATAGATGTTTTTGCCTCCGGGTCGAAAACCGTACCCACAAAATAGTTTTTTTTGGGCATCTTAAGGTTCATCCTTGTGTTTCGACCCGGGGGTCATGTTCATCCTTATGAAGTTGATGCTACGGGGTGGATGGGGTTGGGGTGAGGTGGCATGTTAACGTTCGCTGGCACTTGCCACGTGAAGTTGATGCTACGGGGTGGATGGGGTTGGGGCGGGGTGGGGCATGTTAACGTTCGCTTGCACTTGCCACGCGAAGTTGATGCTACGGGGGGGATGGGGTTGGGGCGGGGTGGGGCATGTTAACGTTCGCTTGCACTTGCCACGTGAAGTTGATGCTACGGGGGGGATGGGGTTGGGGTGGGGTGGGGCATGTTAACGTTCGCTTGCACTTGCCACGCGAAGTTGATGCTACGGGTGGGATGGGGTTGGGGTGCATGTAAACATTCCCTTGCACTTGCCACGTGAAGTTGATGCTACG
>VSDK01022689.1:43802-54816 GCA_009767595.1 Symbiodinium kawagutii
GCAATCCCTTCCAGCTTGGCTGCGCAAAGCCCTTTAATTCCTGTCTACATTCGCGCAAAACAATTTCGGATGGTGAACTCCTATGAAGAAAATCTCATGGATGTTTGCGTGCGCAGCTTGAAACAGCTGCTCCACTAAGGTAGACAAACACACCGGCATGCAGAAGAGAAACGATAAAATCCCCGGCACGCTTTGCGGCTGCCAGAGATCCGAGAACACCAAGAACCTTTGAAACACACACGACATGTACATGGATATCGGCATCATGATGTCGCTTTCACCCCATTAAAACCAATACGAAATAAACATGATGAGTATAGCAGTCCCCATTCCTCATCTGGAAACTTGAGGAAAAACTAAAAACAACAGAATGCGTGCCAAGACATGACATAATCGAAGCGGCCCGCTTCGTGGCTACGAAACTATGGTAAAACGACAATTTGTGAAAAAAAGGCAGAAATTTTTAATGTGATTTTGACGTCCTGATGTGCGTTTGGACCCATGAAAACCATGTCGTAATGCAAAACACAGCCCAATTTCTGTGGGTTCCTTCCAAAAAACCTCTCAAATAACTGCTTTTTACCAGGTCAGCCGCAACTCGTTCATATGCAAAATCGCAATGACCACGGGTACGGTTTCCGACCCGGCGGGATGTTTTTGACGTGGATGGAGAATGAGCCAAGAAGCTTCGTTTGAGGTTGCTTTCGTTATGTTTGTAGATGAAAACCCTGTACCTTTTGTGAATATATTGTGAGATGTTCCTCCAGCCATTTGTAGTAATGTGTGGTACTTGCATTTTTCCAAAGATTCCTTGCTCGACATGAATCAGAGTACCTTGTATGTACTCCCTTCATCGCTGGGGTACTTGAGAAATGCTTCGTAGGGTGGATGTTCTTGACAACAAGGCAATCATTACCATGTCAAGAACAATTATTCTGGGTGTACCGGGATGCCAATCATTGCAGAATGGCTCCTGATGTTTGCAACATCAGTGGGATAATGACACCCCCGGTGCTCAACTGATAGGGGTGTTGGTCGCTGTTGCGATCGAAAGTTGGGATGAACGATATATACAAATGTATCTCAATATGTACATATAGATGTATATGTATGAATGTGCACTAATGAGAGGATTCCACAGGACTGATCACTCTCTGCTTTGAGGAACGGATTCTTAGACAAAAGCAAAAAGGTTGCCGGCAAATCTGCATCAACCAGGCCATGAAAACGAGCACGGGAATCTGTGACAAACGCTCCTCAGGTGATGCAGAACACTTTCGCATGCAAGGCCTTGATCTCTACGGACGAACTCTCCAGCTTTTAGGGCTGCCGTTTTTCTGAGCCCAAAAAGGGAGGTCATCGACAATGACTGACAACCCTTGGCTGACCACAGTGTCATGCTGCTGCACTGAAAAAAAGCCAAGCAAGCACAAGTCAACGAACACTCCATCATTCCCCCCACTGGCAATATTTTTGGGGCACATGTCAAAGATTCTCATTGCCTTCAAGTTCATGCCTGACTTGTAGGAATGGCACGTCAAGGGCACCCGCGGTTAGTCAGCGCGCTTTTTTGCATTCGCAACAAGCGATGGAGTGACCTCAGTTTACTGAGCTTCCGTCACTCCAATCTGCAGGAAGGACCTGGGAGCCAAAGTCCCCAGGGTCGAACCCTGCAGGTACTGCGAATAACATGCACAGTGCTCATGTATCTAGACACGTTTTTGGCGCATTCATATTCGAACATTGTGAACATACATATATGCATGCAAGCAGGCAAGCAGGCAGGCAGACAGACAGACAGACAGAGCTACATAGCTACATAGCTACATAGCTACAACATAACTACATAACCTAACATAACATAACATAACATAACATACTATACAATACCATACCATACCATACCATACCATACAATGCCATACATTCATACAGTTCATTAAATCCAGTCCCCCCCCTGGTCAATGTTCTCATCGCTTCTGCACGCATTAAGCAGTTGTCTTCCACAAGCATGAAGAACTGGAGGAATTCACAATTTCGAATCCTCCAGCCAGTTGCAAATGCAAGGGAATTGTGCCACCTTCTTGCCCCCAAACTGAAATAAGAGCCATAGGGAACATCGCACATTAGTTTATGGCTTGCTGCTGCTGCGCATCGCTGTGGAAAAAGATAAATGCAGTATTATACATGTACATATGTAAAAATGTATGTATGTATGTATAATATGTATAATTATGTATACAGGTATACTTCAGTGCCAAAGCTGACATCAACAAAAATCATCCCTGCAATCATCCGAGGCAGGAACCGCACCCCTTCAGGCAGAAAGCTAAAGAACCTGGATGAAATGCGGGCCAAATCAAGGGCGCTCATCCACCCCGCGAGTCCATGAGATATCAACTATGCTGATTCGTAGAAACAACAGTTAACCCTTGCATAAGTGACTGATATCATTACCATTCCTGTCACATGGATGTGAAAGGGAAAAGAAGGAAAAGAAGAAACAGCAAAAGAAGTCGTACCAAATCAGTTCATGACTTCATGATCCAGCGACAGCCGGGTTGATCAAGTGCTGGAAACTTAAGTGTGTCACTCACAGGTCTGGGATTCCCAACTCCGGTGGCAAGAACTTGATCCCAGCATACACGAGCCCCAGCTCAAGAACAGCAATCACTACCTGGCGTAGGACGTTGTGAACAAGACCTTTTCGAAGCGGACATAAGTTGCAACCTTTTCGTGCGGTGGGGGATACCACGCTGAGGGGTGCTGCAGTAGTTTGCAAAGAGAAAAGCCAGGTACTTTGGATTCTGAGTACATAGAATTAAAATATTAAAAGAATCAATAGATTCTGCCTCTTTGGAAGAGCTCTAGTTTCACCTCAAATTTCTTGATCCATTCACCTATCACATCTTGGAGTGTCCATAGGTCATGAACCCAACAAATTGCTCGTTTTTCAAGTCACAGTTCCCGCAAAAACAAAGACTTTCGATTGGGGTTGCACCACCATCCCCTGAATGGCAACTTCTGCCCATCTCCAATGGTCGACCCGTCAGTCCTCCACAACTGGCAGTAGCCAAAGTGGCAGACCAAGAGCTGAGATGATCTTGCCAAAGTCACCCTGCAAGGGGCCAAATGCCAAGGGGGGCAGCATACAGTAGGAAGCTTGGGCTGAGGAAGACTTCAGCATTCAAGTTACAGGTTGCCTGACAAGCTTGACGAAGGCAAGACGAAGTCAAGACGAAGTCAAGACGAAGTCAAGATGAACTCAAGACGAAGTCAAGAGGAAGTCAAGACGAAGTCAAGACCATCCCAAGAGAAGGAACAGCTATGAACTGCAACGACGTGGTGCCTCATCCACTGCTGCCTTGAGATTGGCTACACCTAAGGCTTAGCAGAAACCCAGCAGTGCAATCTGCTTTCAAACGCAGCGGCGGAATCTTTACAAAAATGCGAAGAAAAATACACCCATGGCCCGTGGCCTCATGAAAATCAGTGGGGCAAATTCACAATGCAAAATTGAATCGGTCGATAGAATCATAGAATTAAGCTGTTTACAATAAGCTATTCAACAGGCAATACGCAACTGGAAAGCAACCAGCAAATCAATGATGGGAGTTCTCAATCTCACGCTCAAACCTTCCTTAAACCCATTTGAACATGCCCAGTCATATCAGCTCCACACGCTCTGCAGAGAGTCGTTTCCGCTCGGCTTCAGGATCAGCGACACTTTCAGACTGGCCAACAGCTTCCTGACCGCACAATTGTTTTAAAACAAAAAGGCTTGACTGGCTTGACTATGTGACAGTCACTTGAGCCAACTCAATCCACAAAAATTCTGCAGTTTCATGAATTTCCAGCCATTTCAAATCTATTTTGTAGATCCCAACATGACCCATCATTGTTGCAAGATTCCCATTGTGGTAAAGCTATCGACAAACAGCATTGGTACTTGGAAGACAGTCGCAGCAGCACCAGAGCCTCACATTATATCAAAAAGCCACGGCAGACAGCAAATGACAGCAGCACCGGGGAAAAGCTACACCCTTTCAAAACGAGCATCAAGGAAGTGCCAACCCCAAAATTAATCTGTGTGGGAAAATATTGATGGTCCTGAAAGCGGTCCTCTCTGGAGACTTTCGAGACGTCGACACGAACGAGTGGATTAAAAACAGTTGGGAGCATCTCACAATGCTGAGTCCATGATTTTAGATGAATTCATACGTATCTATCCATACATAGTTGTAAGCTTCTTCTGCCTGGAAGGTACTGTACCCCCGAGGCATCTTTGATTCCTACTGCCACTTCGCAACTCAGAAGGTGTGACCTGCTGCTCCTGCCTCTGTCACAGTGGGCTTGCTCGAGTACTTGGCCACATTCAAAGTTCTGGAGACCTGCGACTGTGGCATGGCAACAGCAGTGCTTCCCCATTGTCTCCTAAGTCTTCGATGCATCTGAACCTTTACCCGCCAGGGCTGCCACTTGCGTTGGCGCGCTGGGCAAGAAGGCCTTGTGGACACGACGATCAAAACTGATCAACTCCAGTGGTCCACTTGGATCCACTTGGTACCTTTCAGATCTGTGGACGTGGGGACTCTGTGGGGACTTCGTTAACTCTGATGATTTGCTACTGATGATTCTGCAGTCATCCAAGCTTGTTTTGATGCCTAAAATATCCTAAAATCACTTCAGGATTGAAACATATTGCAACTACAACGTCAAAATCTGCTGTGCTTTCACCAAACCTCAGAATCTGCCACTGGGAGGCCGCACCAAACATCTGACACAACCCAGCAGCAAGCACAGCAAAGCTGGGCGTAGCCTTGCCCCGCACCACACAGAAACCATTCCAAGCATCGCTGTGATTTGAGTTCCAGGTGGGGCCACAAACAGTGGCAAATGAACATCAATTTTTCGTGCCAAAACACTCGCCTCAGAATGTCACAAAAAAATGCCTCAAGAATTTATAGATCTCTTCGAGTTCCAAATTGAGCCCACATCGAAGGTTCAACTGCATGAGTGGATTGCAATTGTTCATACAAAATAGATCAAAACTGTACATACACCAAAACCAATCTACTGTATATCAACCCAGCGCCATCAAGCATGTCTTTGTTGATGTCTGCATGTGAGTTCGCATCTTTCTATTCTTGGAGTACTGTATATGTACATATTGTATTCCATATGTACATTGTATTCACAAATTCAAGATGCCTGGATGTTGAACAAATATTATCTGTATAGATGTACATGTACATATATTCATTTGATTTCGATGTATCATTTGTACATGTGTATATATATATATATATCTCATATCATATCGCGGTATGAGCACTTCAACATTGTGAACATCGCCCCCCCACCTGCTCCTGGGCCGCAGCCAAGCAGTCGCACGGCGTCCTGGCGAACTCGGGAAGCTCGGAAGGGTCCCAACAGACCGCGGAAGCGATGCCATGAGAACGGCAGCAGCAGCTGGTCAATTTCAGTGGAAAATCTGGGAAATTCAACAAATGTGGAGATTGATCATGGTCAGTTTGGATGGCACTAGGATTAAAAGACATATCTACACTTGTTTGTGTTGAAAAAAGCAGCTGCTGGTGAATGCATGTACGATAGAAAGAGAAAAGCAGAAAGAAAAATTGAAAAAGAAGTTGCCTTCAGGCCTGAACACGTATGACGAGATATTCATGTAGTGGACTTTTCCAGATCGCAGGTGTGAGGCAGTAATCCCACTGGTAGGATCTATCGTGATGTAGAAAGTAGCAAACAAAAGAGGACATATCTGCAGCATTTGCTCATACTCACGTCCTATGCTATACAATTACATTTACAGCTACATGTATGATATTCTTATAAGTTATAGTCTGTACTTATACCATATGCAAAGATATATATATATATTATATCAACAAGTGTAATTACTTTGGAGGAGATAGCGAATCGTTCAGCCCATGAGACATTGGATAGTATCCTCATCAAGTACAGTTGAATAGCCCAGGCAACTCCAACACCCTGCAATCACTAGTCTTACCCCGAACCGCATCTATAAAAACACGCTGGGAGGCTGCAAGTTCCGACTAATGTCTTATGTCCCAATCAATGGTTCAAACTCAGCACATACTTGCTGCAATCGAACGTCCATCACCACGGACCCCACCTGAGCACTGATGGTTGGATCCCATGATTGTCAGGATGTCCCCAAGCCACGCAGATCAGACAATCTCATGCACTGCAATCGGACTAGTTGATTGGGAGCAGATTTGTAGGAAAGCAACTATCATGCACTGCAGATTTGCATAGAGTTACTTTCCTCTTGTCACCCTACAAATTGCATACAACATGGAGGAAAACGTTGCACGATTGTCTATTCTCCACATGCATTGCGACTCATGAAAATTCTCTAGCTACTGTGACTCTTGCTTGTCGCTGGGAAGACTAGAGAAGACTGAAAATAGTTTGACCTCCACTCTGAGAAAGTGCTGTGCATCAGTGCGCTTTGCTGTCCTGAAGTGCTTGTCGCTGTCAATCACATGCTGTCGATTAAACGTGAGCGAGTTGCTTCATGATGAAAGCATGTGGCTGCGCAGTCACCGGAATGCCAATGTTGGAAATACCTGCAATGTTGCTCCACTATAGTAAGACTAGGCATACGTATTCGTGAGCTGCTGACCCTTTAGTTGCTCAATGGCCACCTGCCCTTTTTTCTGAACCGCCTTGCAATCTCGAGGCTGTCAGCAGCTGTGTGTAACTATTTTCCGCATACCAAAATGCTTCAAATGTCCATGGTGAACAGACCAATGACACACTTATGATGGGTAAAAGTGCGGTGAAAATAAATCCTGACCCAACTGAACGCTGTGTCTTCAGAGCTGCTGTTGTCAACAACTGAGGAAATCTAAAGTTTCGAGGCTGCGTTGGAGAATCAGGAAGGCCTGTCACATCTGAAGCTGAGCCAGTGCACTGATTCAGAAGACCGGCCCTCTTGCCCAACAAAAGCTGTTCAAAAAAAAACATCTTCTCTGTGGCCAGTTCTCATAGCAATATTTCTCGGTGTCAGGCTGTACCACAACGGTTTTCACTGGCAGCCATCCCAGTGCCAAGCCTAGACCTTCTTGAGGCCTTTTCTCACCTTCTTGGCCTTCTTCTTGAACTTGGCATAGGGGTCCTTTGACACTCGGACCTCACCAGTGCTCACAACAAGATCAACGGCGGTCAACATCCTGTGCCTTGAACAAGGAAACCAGTTTTGGCGCCAAAGCGGAATGAAAGAATTCTTGAGTGGATATGTTGAGTAGGATTCTTGAGTGGCAGGAATTTGAATTGTGATGAAATCCCACCCCTTGGCAAAACATTGAGCTCTGCCCACTTCACATGATTTCAACCTCTCCTTTAGCTCCTCATGAACCAAGCAGGACCAGCATAACCTGCCCTTCAGCTTCGGGTGCACTGATAGGTCTTGGCACTACCATTTGTCCCATGGATTTTTTTACCTTTCAACTAACTGATGCTAAGATGTGCTAAGCTGCAGGCTCTCTTCCTGCGAGGTTCGCCGAAAGGAAACCCAAAGTCCTTCATCAGTTTCAAGGCATCAGGCCTGAGAGCAGCTTGAGATCGAACTGGTTGAAAAAAGCGCCATCTGCTTATGTGCAAACTCATGCAGAATGACCATCTTCGGTTGCAAACTGTACCCCTCTCCTTTTTTGAGCCATGAGCAGCCAATCATGGAAATTGCAATGGCTATGCAAGGATCCTTCTGGGTACAGGGAAAGAAGAAACATCCACGCTTCACCCATTCTCCGCCCCCCCTGACTAGGCTTAATGGCTGCGTGAAGCAGTTGTTGAGGATGCCGATCTGAAAACCATGGATAATCTCCTGGCAGAATTGGTGAGGTCGAGACATTGTGCTAAGTCCAAACCAAGTGACTCACCTGACCACCTCTTGTGGAGCATTTTGTACCTGAAAGTCCTCATGTGACAACGCTGGCGCAGCAAGATATTGTTTGTTTGCTGGATATAGATCTGGCGCCACATCATATGCGGTGGACTGTGATTGCGCCATCGTCCCATCCTGCCATGATCCCATTTGTGATCTGATCCGGGGCCCGTCATTGGAAGGCATAGAAACACTCCCTGTAGCTATCATTGGAATCACATGACTTGGTGACACACGTTTCACCAACAAGACCCTTTCATGAGAAATCTGAGCCACATGTGTTTTTCTATGCCATATTTGTTTTGAACTTCTGCCATTGATTGGTGAGTTCTCCCATCAGTTAAGGCTAGTGTTAGCTGATCTCACCCACGATTCCCACGATCTCATCGCTCCCGTGAATCGACCAACTCATCGAGCTCTTTGAAAGCTTCCTGACGGCGATCCACTGGACTCGTTTCACATGAACCACCAATGTGCCCAAGTCGAACTAGGGAAAGGACCAGGCAATGTTGTCCAAGCCATCCATTTAAGGGACCCAGTTTGAAGGCAGTACCCAAGTTTTCTTGAGTTGTGCTCGTGGGGCATACGATACTGCCACTTGTTGTCAAATGTTTTCACTTCAAAATGAATCAGAACTGTTCTCAGCCTTTATTTCCAACACAAAACAAGTGGAAGAATGTGATATCCCTGCTGGTATCCGCCTTTGGTCCACACTCAGATGGGTCTGTATTGAAATTTGCCGAAACATAGTACATTCATACGGACCGCTGTCCCAAGATTGGTTCACTTCCGAAAGAAAAGTCTGTCGTACAAAATGTACATCGTGGTTCCACCCGAAATTGGCCGTATTTGCATGTTACTACAAAGATCGGTCAAAAGGTAGTGCATGCATGGGGTACACCATGTCACATCCAATCATTTTTCTGTGTACATGTATGATACATGTGTGTTTGTATGTATGTATGTATGTATGTATGTATGTATGTATGTATGTATGTATGTATGTATGCATGTATGTATGTATGCATGTATGTAGGTACGTACGTACATATGTATGTATGTATGTATGTATGCATGTATGTAGGTATGTATGTATGTAGGTATGTATGTATGTAGGTATGTATGTATGTAGGTATGTATGTATGTAGGTATGTATGTATGTAGGTATGTATGTATGTAGGTATGTATGTATGTATGTTTGTATGCACGTACGTATGTATGTATGTATGTATGTATGTATGTATGTATGTTTGTATGAGTGTATGGATGTATGTATGTACGCATGTATGTATGTATGTTTGTTTGTTTGCATGTACGTATATGTATGTATATGCCTGTATGCATATGTATGTTTATGCGTGTATGTATGTATGTATGTATGTCGGTATGTATGAATGTAAATGCATGTATATGTATGTAAATGTATTTAAATATCTATATATATATATATATTTTATTTATGTATGTATGTATGTATGTTTGTATGTATGTATCCATCTGTATGTATGTATGTATGTATGTATGTATGTATGTATGTATGTATCCATCTGTATGTATGTATGTATGTATCCATATGTATGTATGTATATGTATACATATGTATGAAAGTATGTATGCATGGATGTATGTGTGTATGTACGTATGTATGAATGTATGAAGGTATGAATGTACGAATGTATGAATGCATGTGTGAATGTATGCATGTATGTATGTATGTATGTATGTATGAATGTATGTATGTATGTATGTATGTTTGTATAAATGTATGAATGTATGAATGTATGAATGTATGAATGTATGAATGAATGCATGTATGCATGTATGTATGTTTGCATGTATGCATGCATGCATGGATGCATGGATGCATGGATGCATGGATGCATGTATGTATGTATGTATGTATGTATGTATGCATGGATGCATGTATGTATGTATGCAGGTATGTGATTGTATATGCGCAACGCCGGGGCTTTAAGTTCATGTCAAGTGAACATTGCTGAAAGAATTTGCGGGGAAAAATGGTTATACTCAATATGACTTTGGGTTTCGGGTTTTGAAGTTTAAGTTTCAAAGCTTTTGCTGTAAGGTTCTAGGGTTTAGGGTTTCAGGGTGTATGTTTTTAGGGTTGAGGGCTTTGGGCTTAGGGTTTAGAACGACGGGCCTGCGCAGGGTTTTGAAGATTTGACCGGAATAACTTCTGGGCAGGTCCTGTGAACCCGGGCAAAGCCCAGGAATTTGCCACGCATATATACATATGTATTGGCGGGGGGGAGACGCTTGCCGTCGGTTGGCAATGCACCCTTAATGTTACGGCGGCAGCTCTGCGCGCACCTCTGCTCAGGCCTCGTTGACGCAGATCCGTTGCAGACAATCTGTGTTGAAACAATCGCTTGGCGACTGCTTCACGGGTCCAGCGCCACAGGCTTTCCTATAACGCCTTCAAGACTCTGTCCAGAGCAGGTCTGCGGCGCAGCGCTGCTGAACTCAACACATGTACATGTTTAGTTTGTTTGTTGGCCTTGGAAGGACCACGGCTGATGAGACCGAAACGCTTCATCCTGTTTCTGACACGTCCGAATCTATTTTCCTCCTGCTATCTGTACATCTCTTTGGCGGATCCAAGCGAGAGGCTTGGGCAACTAGGACATGGTTCTGGGAATACGGAAGCAAAGGGGCCCAAATCTTTGCTTTTCAAGGAAGCGTGAAGATCTTCGTGAGGTGGGACACTCCCGGTATGTGTGGCCTTTTCAATTCCTTTTCTGCACTAAGGCTGGCGATCCGTCAGCTGCGAGCAAGGCACCATGTCCTAAGCATTAACGCAGTTTCAACAAAACTTCCGTCTTGGACTCTGGGCCTCCGCTCCGCGTCTTGCGCGGGTGACTTTGTTTTTGAGCTGAAAGAAAGCAAAGCGACTCTGCGCTACCGTCGTTCTGCCTCTAATTCTTTTTCGCCTGCTCTCTTCCTCAGGCTGAACTGTGCCGTGTCAGTTTCCACGAAGTCGTCGCGGTAGACCACGTTTGTTTGAGCGAAGGTTAACATGCCCCACCCTACCCCACCCCACTCCCATCCACAACGTAGCAT
>VSDK01022689.1:54903-68199 GCA_009767595.1 Symbiodinium kawagutii
ACCATCCACTTCGTGAAGCAAGTCCAAACGAACGTTGACATGTCCCACCCCACCCCCCCCCACCCCACCCCATCTACAACGCAGCATCCACTGCATATAGCAGCTTAGCATGCCCCACCCAACCCCATCCACAACGTAGCATCCACATCATGGAGCAAGTCCAAGCGAACGTTAACATGTCCCCCCCCCCCCCCCCCCCCCCCCATCCACAACGTAGCATCCACTTCATGAAGCAATTGCAAGCCAACGCTAAGAGGCCCCACCCCAAATGGTCATGACACCAAAGACAAGACATGGTGATGGTGTGATTTGCTCCCGCAGCGGCGATGATGCAGAAAAGACGCGAACACTCACACGCCTGCCATGTCAAAACAGATGTGGACAACTCACCAGTGGAGTTTTGAACAAAATGCACAAAAATTGGCATAAGGTGTCAAAAATGCCACACCTGCCACACGAAATGCACATGACACAAAAGACAGGTGAGTGTGTGGCGACGGCGAACGTATACCACTGGGATTCATGTATCTATCTATCTATCTATCTATCTGTTTATCTAGTTAGTTATCTATTTATGCATCTATTTATGTGTTTATCTGTTTACGAATGTATATATATATACATGCATATCTACTTGCAAATATATATATATATATATGTATACATATATACATACAAATTCATTTATTCAAAAATTTATTTGTTTGTCCATCTATTCATTTCCTTATTTATTCATTTATTTATTAAGTTGTTTATGAATTTATGCATTTATTGATTTGTTTACTTACTCCGCTATTGATTTTAATGTCAATATATATATATATATATATGTGTGTCTTTATAGATATGTATATATATATATATATGTGAATCCAGGCGGGAATAGTGTCGACACAATATCAAAGAACATAATGAAGCCATGGATGGTTTAAGGTTTATCGGAAATCATTGCTTTCTTTTTCTGTACGCGGCATCAACGAACACCAGGGCAGGCCATGCTGGTTTCATTTATTCTGGCTTATAAGGAAGGCTCTTCTCCTCACCAGGGAGGCTTCCGCTTGCACGTCCTGCGTCGGCACGCTGAACCAGAAGTTTCCGTTGTTGTCGAAGGAGTTTGGATGCAAACCTGTCATGCAAGGGCATGCTGGCAGAACAGAAAAAGGAAGAGAGAGAGAGAGAGAGGAATCTTCATCACGGATTCGTGGCGAATTCGACTTAAGGATAAGAGTGTTGTTTCCAGTCTGGAATTCAGACGATAAGGCTGCCAAAAGTCTCTCCTGAAGAGGGGAAGTTTTGTCCAGCCTTCGAAGTCTCGCACACGAGGAAGGATGATAGTGTTCAGTCTTGCCATGAAGTCATGCCTTCAGCGTCTGCGATAAGATAGAGCTTTGATCACAGCATGGCCAGGCCCAAATGAGTAAGGCTACGGCAGCAGCTGGCCCTCCAAGCTGACTTTGGCGCCACAAGCATCACCCTGGTGTCCAAGTGGATGCAAAGTTCTCATAGCAACAGTACAATATATAGTCTCACATAGCTGGTTGGATTTGTACCGGAAGGAGATATATATGTATATATATATATATATGTGTATGCTCTAGTGGAAATTTCATCTGGCTGTGGGTCAAAGTCCAAGGCCCGTCAAAAATGGACAGAACAAATGTGTAAAGTATAGCATGATCTGCAACTCATACTCAAATTTCCCAATACTCAAAACACTTCACGCTGGGAGTCACAAAGGAACAGAAGCACGACACGTCCCCTCACTGGAGAACACTGTGAGCCTTTCGCAATCCTGTCTTTGCGTTGTTCACCTTGGCCTTCACAACCTTGGGCATCACAGGTGGTGCACGTAACTCCATTGAACTACTGCAGGTATCACAAAGCACATCGTCTCCGCTAAGTCGGGGCACTTGAGTGATCTAAGCACTAAGATTTCAAATGCTTTGGCTGCCTCGCAAAAATGCATGTGTGACCTTGCCAATGACAAGTAGACTAATCCGCATAGTGCATGCCGCTGACCAATTCAATGCTTTGCTCCAAAAAGGCGTGATTCATCCAATTCTTTGAACACACAATACTGGTTATATTGCTTGTCAGGTTTAATGGAACCATACTGTCGCATCGTTTTCGTGTCGTCTCTACTTATCTATACATACCAATGAAATCCAATGAATCAATGAAGAAATGTCCACCAACCAACTGAGTAGTATCAATAGATGAAGAAATGAACATTGGTCCACAAGCTATGACTCACCAACCACCAACCACCAAATATTTGAAACCACGAGCCATGACAAGCCCGTGATCCGTTCCAGGACCTCCTCGCGGCATCTGAGCAATCGAACCACCGGATGCTTGCCGCTGATGCGCCGCAGCTCCTCAGTGACCTTGAAAGGGAACAACCACGTGGTGTTCCTTTGGTCCATCAGAAATGAATTAGTGTGAGATGATAAACATTATATATATATATATACTTATTTATTTAGATATATACACATATTCAAATATATTCAAATATATACATATATATATAATATATATATATATATATATATCTATTTATTTATCTATTTATATGTGTATACTGATTACTAATATATACATCATATATTACTGTATCTGTATACATGTGTATATATACATATGTATACATGTATTCTGAGCCGTCAATAAAAATCGTAATTCATTGTTAGCCATCAATATTGATTCGCCAAGAATAGCCACTAGCCATGATTTGGTCCTTGGCTACGGGCCAATATGAACCAACCAATCAACTGGTAGGTGAACCTCCCAACAAAGACTGTTCATTTGGGGATGCCTTGACCCACAGCCCTCTGGTAATTAACAACCACAGTTGGTTCTTAGATGTTCTTGGATCTTCGGCAAAATCCTGCAGCATTACTAAATCCCAATCTATGGGGAAGCTTTGCAGCCGCCCACGGAAAATTCTCACTCACCAATCCCGATTCCACCTGGTTCATGATCTTGGTGTTGGAAGCTTGTTTCGGCAGCAATCGAACGGACATGGAAACCTGACGATGCGGCTTGTCACCATAATCCAAAAAGTACCACAAACCATTTGCAAAATGGTCATGATCCAGTGGATTCATCCTTTACCTATCGCACTGTGGGGGCACCAGTTTTCATGATCACCAGTTGCCTTGGAACTCTTTGGAGAGCCGTACGATGCTTGAACTTTCCTCTGAACAAAGAAGTCATGTGAACACATTGAAAAAATTGTTGATCCTGAATGGTTTAGATATGCTTCGATTCCGAATTTGCGCCTGCTGGTTACAATCTCATCTGATTCGTACATAAGAGACTAGCCTCAAAATAGACAGCAACAAGCACAACCAACCAGCCAACCAGCCAACCAGCCAACCAACCAATCAACCAAACAACCAACCAAACAACCAAACAATCAAACGACCAAACGACCAAACAGCTAACAACCAAACAACCAAACAACCAAACAGCCAACAACCAAACAAACAAACAACCAAACAGCCAACAAACAAACAACCAAGCAACCAAAACAGCCGACAAACAAACACCCAAACAACCAAAACAGCCGACAAACAAACAACCAAAAAACCAAACAGCCAACAAACAAACAACCAAGCAACCAAACAACCAACAAACAAACAACCAAACAGCCAACAAACAAACAACCAAACAACCAAACAGCCAACAAACAAACAACCAAACAACAAAAACAGCCAACAAACAAACACCCAAACAACCAAACAGCCAACAAACAAACAACCAAACAACCAAACAGCCAACAAACAAACAACCAAACAGCCAACAAACAAACAACCAAACAACCAAACAGCCAACAAACAAACAACCAAACAGCCAACAAACAAACAACCAAACAACCAAACAACCAAACAGCCAACAAACAAACAACCAAACAGCCAACAAACAAACAACCAAACAGCCAACAAACAAACAACCAAACAACTAAACAGCCAACAAACAAACAAACAACAATCACAACAACAGCAACAACAAAAAAAGTGGCGAAGCCAGTCTCAACTTCACAAAATATGCCATCCGAGCCGGTGGCCTTGGTGAATCGATCGGGATCGTAGGGTTTTGGACCGCGGTACACAAACTTGCCCTTCAACGACCGCAGCCACCTTGGCAGGTCAACAGATTGCCAGTTGTGGGTGTGGACAGCAAACTCCTGCTGGCCACCAACGGGCTCACACTGCTTCATCATACTGGGAATCCTCATGAACTAACCAAGCAACACAAATTGCTAAACTGTCATAGGCAGTTGGGGCCATGGGAGCACTGTGGAATGGTCATCTGTGGGCGGTCACGATCTTCTTGCACCCTTGAGTTCCTCACTTGGTCTTTCTCGTCTTACGATCTTCCTGCCTGTCGATAGTGTACTCTCTCCTTCCAATCCTTAGTGGGGAAATGTGAGGAATTTGTTTCTTTTACCTCAATGACGCATGCAAGACGGAGGAACATGAATTGTGCTAGGCTCATTGCATCGCCCACAACTCAACAGCACCATCCCAAAGAAAGTCACCAATGAGCCAACGAAATATTGACTTTTGATCCTACAACGCCAATAGATGCTCTGACGTACCGACTGCGAAAACCATTCAGAAACAGTTGAAACTCTACAGATTCATCATATTTCATCGTTCTTTAAGCATTGTAAGTGAGTTGAAAACTCCTTTGGATCCTCAGGCCATGGCTTGACTTTCATGAAGCTCGCGGGCGGAGCTTCAGTTTCCACCTCCTGGGGCCTCATCAGGGAGATCCGGGTACGGCTGGAGCTGCAGCCTTTAGCCTCTTGAGATTTGATTGGTGGTTTATAAACACTTTGGTAAAATAAGCTGGGAGTTGAAAGGTTGGTGTCTGCCCCCTAATCACCTACATACCAGCAAGCAAGATGGCAATAAAACCGAATAAACCTCTGAAATACTGGAACGACACAGGTTTTCACCACTGCTCACTTGCATTTCAAGCCTCGAATTGAGGAAAGCAGGACGTGGCTGGAATGCAATGGGCCCCTGTGATTGCAACTGTTGCTGTAAGGTCGTAAGGTATTGAGTACATGATTCTACAGGTACCAATAGCTCATATGTCCGTCAAGTAGCCATATCTGGTAACCAATGTCAGAGAGTATGTTGAAGGTCTCAGAATGCACAGCATCAGTGCAAACCGGACAACAATAGCAGAAATCTTCAGGAGTGGATATACACATACATGTTTTTGAAAGCTCAAAACGATATATTACCAATCATTACCATGTGCCAGTTTTTTTCAGGCGAAAGACTTAGACATGTTCTGAACCTTTATTTGGTTTGACTTCACATCATCGAACCTTCGGCGGGCCATCAGAATAGTTCGTGGCATCTTGAATTATTGGCACAACATGGAAACAAAATGAATGGCCGTCAGAATACTCCATGAGTTTAGTGTTCAATGGAGTATTCCATCTTGTATCCATGTCAAACACCTTTTCGGTGAAGGCGGCGGTCCCTGTCCCACTGTGTTGCGCACGCGCCACCAGGCTTCGTTTCCGCAGCACAAATCACTCTAGAATGCGCTCGGACCTCCCAAGAATGGCACGTTTCCGAGCACAAAAATACAGTAGCACTTTTTGCAAGTGATGTGAAAAGAAATAGGCTGCCAAGGAGACGCCAACAAAGCTTTGGTGGGCTTGGCCAAGCCGACGGATAAGCACAGAACATATCTTGTCGTGGCAATGCTTATAAAACTGTTCTTGCGTGTTCGGCTATCTGGTCCAAAACGTGGTGAAAAGCCTAAACACCGAGAAAAATGCAAAAAAATAAATGTATCCCATGCCGATGTTGATTTCTGGCCATTTTGACGCCATCTCAGTTGGCAGTCGGGTAATCCCCAAGGTGACATAAAACATTCCCCGAGGTGCAAATAGACCCCGAACTGCTGCTTATGCTTCTGGTTATGGTGACTTTTGTCAGTTGCTGCAGAGTTTGTTCCACAGCTGCTCCCTGTCATCAAAGGACCAACAATCCGTGACCAATGAAGGCGTCAACTGGGTTAAACATTCCCAAGATGCTTCAGAATTCAATCCCACCTGAGCCGCGACAGCATCAGCTGGAGAAGCCACGAAAAGACGGCTGCCTGGCGATGAACAGCTGCAAGAACGGGATTCGGATGGATTCGCAGTTCCGAGCTATCTCGCTGAGAGCAACAACTTTGCCAAATGAAGCATGGAAAGTCACAAACCTTGGACAACATGACCAGTTGGCACCTCCAAAGTGATTGAACACGAATGCCAATGCACAGCAAAGAATGCCTGGTCGTGACAAGAACTGCATGCCTGAAAAGGCCCATGACATGGCAACGACAAAGGAAAGATCTCTTGAACTCAGTGATGGCCGCTACTAAAAAACTCCAAACATATCGGCAATTCACAATCGCTTTGATCAACTTTTTGGGTCAAGCTTGAGCGCTTGAGCCAGCAGACTTGGTCACCATTCGATTTGGGTTAGTCACGGTCACTACTGCACCTACAGCGAATCGGCTCCTGCGCAGGGAGACCTCATGAATTGCTGGTGTCAGTGAAGATCCATGCTACGATGAGCCAGAAACAAGCCCTAGGTATGGGATAAGGTCAGGCGGTACCAAGTGGAAGGCAAAGATTGCGAGAAAGCTGCTGCAAATCAAGTACAAATGAAATGCACCTGGGAGTTTCGATTCCTTCCAAAGACTACATCATGTGGGGATCAAACCCGAAAAAGAGAAACAAACTTCGCAGCATTAAACTTTGCAGCATTGTATAACTGAGGCCAAGTAGCTTTCTCTGACTGCACGCGAGGTTCCATCCACTTATGCTGCTTGGATTCCTTTCACGTGCCGGGTGGATGTTGACCAATGCAATGTCAGTGAGTGACCTTTCTTCACCATTCTCTATAGGTATGACCTCTTTCATTTACCATCCAAAGTAGCGACATGTAAAGTCTCTTCAAAGACATGGCTTGGTTTTCTTCCCATGATCCCGAGTCTGGTCCTTGGGAATGCCGCCACGGGCTGCTGGCTCCATGCAGCAACCTCGACAAGGCAGGCTTGGCAGCATCCTGTCATTGTCACTCCCGTCTGGTTGCCTCCTTTCACCACGCCAAAGAAATGCAAAGACACAAACAAAGGAACCTGTTCCCCTTGTTACCTGACTTTTTTGCAGATTGAGATTCATCCTGAGAAAGTCAGTTCAGAATTCAGAACTTCTTCTACTTGATGGAGGGAAATGCAGCCAAAGAACTCAAGATCTGGCTGGACCCAGATTCTTGGCTGCACTTGCTTCAGCTTGAGACCAAAACGCGGAAAACTCACAGGACTAGTGCACGTGTCACTGGCTTGGCTCGCTTGGTCTCATGCCTCACAGTCCTCACAAACCGATAAAAGGGGCTCATGTTTAGAGATGATAAGTAGTTATTTCAACGCTAGAATTGGTGAGCTTGAAAAGTGTCTACTGTAGCAAATTGCTTGCAGAAAGTGCTAGTAATTTCCTGGATGATCTTTCCAAGCATAATCCTCACCTGAGGTCTTACACACTCAATCAGTCTCAATCCAGGAGCCTCATCTACTTTGGGTGTATCCAGAAAAGAAAGTAGCACCCTTAAACCTATGCAAAAAAGCTACTGAATGTTGATAGAAAGCTACCAAAACCAACCATTGCTCAAAGCAACTACTAAACAACAACCAATTTCGGGCACCAAATTGAAACGACCACTGATTTTGAGCAAAAGCTGGTCACGGGTTGGTCTGCCCGGTGGCGAAACTTTGGCCACAGGCTGCAGGTTATGCCGTCCATTCCGGCCAGTCACGCAGTGAAAGGGACTCCTGCTGTAGGCACATGTCCAAAATGGTAATCAGCTTGCGAAAAATACACAAATCTGCACCTTTGTGTGAAGCCCCTGATGTCGGTGCGCAGCAAAACCCTGGCAGTGAATGGTTTCTGGCACCTCTCCTCGTACTCAGGAAGGATGGTGTTCGTCGAGCCCCTAGACCTCCAGTATGGCATACGGTTTCACTTTGCAAATACCAGAAACATAAACAGCCGTCCAGAGAAGTCACGTGTCTACGTTGAATATATTGCCCTAAGAATCCAACCTGTGTTGGTCTAGTGTAGTCTCCCCATTTGTCCTTGTGATGCCCTCCATTTTTGACAAAAATATCAAGTACTTCTCCTAAAAAGGCGCTTGCTTTCAGCGCTGAAAAATACCGAGTCATCTCCATAAATGACTTCATAGGTAATCCATGGTCATCCATGGTCCCACCAACCAACGAACCGACCAAGCTTTTGCATCATCGATTTGCTCGAGGTCCGAGTGCCTCCGTGCAGGCGGCATCCAGGATGAGTAGAACAGGAAGCGATGCCTTGGCAAGTGAAGCGATGCCTTGTCGTGCCCACGGAATGATGAAACTCCTTGGACTGTGAGGGACATGGCTAACACGTCTTCAGACTCTGTGGCCTCCGATGTTGAGGACGGGGCAAGTCTGATGTATTGGCAGTGCCGCAGTGAAGAAGTCTGCTGTCCATCATCACCTCGGTGTGTCACGATGCAAGCACCACTTCTCAGCCCGCCACGAATCTGAGCTCACCAGACACAGTCTCCACAGGACATGGTACACAGGACAGCACTACTTTCATCAACCTACGGCCGCAGCTCGTGTCGCAACGGAACCCCAGATGGCCCAAATCTCTGGCCTCCTTTATTCCCAGGTGAAGCTCTCCATCCTTAGATATGGTCTATCTCTGAAGGGAATAGAGACAACACAAGGATAAAATATATGAATACATCGCTGATTGTGACAAATCTATACATGCAGAAGTCAGGTAGTTTCTTCCAGCTACAACTAAGGAAATGATGTCGACAAACGCATCACTTAGCTTGTTGTTGTGATTGGAGATTGATCCTTTGGCCAAGATTCCAAGTGACTTCTGGGGTACATTTTGGTGGGTCCTCGCCTGCGAGGTGACAAGCAAATCAGCTTCTCAATGAACTTTACCATGAAAATCCATGAAATTTGGCAAAACAATATGATTTACAACCAGCTGGCTGTCACTTGAGTCCACTGCTCAGGAGGGATGTCATGAAGAGCGACCTGGTGTGCAACTTATCCGTTGCCAAGCAACACCACTTGGAAGAAAAGCAAAAAATTCACTGATTCAAATGATTCAAAAGATATGAGAAAATCATATCAAAAGTCACCAACTAAAACAAACGCGCTGGCAACACGAAGATGGTTACAACCTCTGCGGGCCAAAGTGCACTTAAATAGCTGCGATCTGCTCATCTTCTTCCCACCGTGACCAGGCAGCACCTGTTGATCGTAAACGTGCGAAGTATCTGCATGTACCTGACAGCCAAAGCTCGGCATAAAAATCAAGTGTGCTCAGATCTCATTTAGATATTGCTGGGTACGTCATGAATTTGCTGTTGGCATCGATGAATCAAAAATACATCGGCATAGACTTCAGATAGCAACTGAATACCGCGATTTTTTTTTAGAATAGTACCAACAGTCATAATGGCGCACATCCAACCCCGAAATTGGGGCCGGACTTCGGGGCCCGAACGGGTTCCCAATCCGGGGGCCGAATTCTGGGCCCAAATGCGTTATTACTAGCAGTAGTAGGGAAAGAGAATAAGAACCCGGCACCAACAACAGCTGCGGCATCAACCCAATCATCTTGATATTTCTCCCACAGCAGCAGGGGCACCCCCCAACAGCAGCCGCACCCACAACAGCAACTGCACCCACCCACCTTTGCCACAACAGTAGCAGCGCCTGTCCAGATCATGATGACACCTATCCAGCAACAGCAGCAGCAACAAACAACAGCGGCACCCACCCACTCATGTTGACACGCTTCCGGCAACAGCAGCAGCACCCTCCGCAACAGCAACAGCACCCTCTGGAACGGCAGCGGTCTTCTCCTATACTTGAAGTAAGAACTCCAATAGCTTCGCTATCTGGGGATCAATGGCTCACTGGTTGCCCAGGATCTTCTGGAAAGGTGCACATTGCCTGCCACGACCAGTGGGTTCCATGAGCTCACAGCCGATGCTGTTGGCAAAATCATTGACCATCATATCCTTTGTATATGTTTGCATATGTTTGCATACTTTGCAAATCTTTGCTATCGCAAATAGCCAGGTTTTTGGGGGGTTGTTGGTCGCCTGGGATACCCCAGCGCTGGCCGTCTCTTGAGGTCGGAACTGCGAGCTCTGTCAGCTGCCAAGATGGGCGCACAGACTCAAGCACCTGCCATGAGAGCCAGACTTCATCTCAGCACGAATTTCTTGCACACCCACGGCATAAGGAAGCACACCCAACAAAAAGGGAACACTGAACACTGAAGTGCGCAGCATTGTGAATGTTGTGCTTTGTGACCAGGTGTCCTAGGATTTGCTAATATGGCATGTCATGGCATGTTGTCAGTGTCTTCTGAGGTTTTTTCAATCACAAATGTCCAGCCGCACCCCTTGCACGCGCTGCAGTAATAGGGTCAGCGCATGCTTCACCTGGGCATGATTGAAGATCCAAGAAGGGAATGAAAGAAATGGATAGCTAATGGTTGGCGCGAAGATTCAGAGCCCTGCTTCAGAAGATAGTTGGAGTTTCAAGTCCCAACGTTTTCCAGTGTCCTGGCAACTCCAATCATTGTAATCATTGTGGTTTTGCTTCTCTGTCACGTTTCACTGCTTCCAGTGTCAAGTGGCAGGAGTTCCACTCGAAAGACATCACGTCGTGTTTCAATCACATCCAAACTCTGACCACTTGTATGTGTTTCTTGCCTCGTAACCATAGACATCGCCAAAGTACTTGCAATCACCTTCAGCTCTCCGTTCGTCCAGTTCTTCATGTACACGGTTGCAAACGGCCTTCATACATGCGGCAAAAAACAGATCTGCTTTAATTTGATATATGCGTGGGAACCGAAGATACAATCCTACTATGTACCCAGAACTAGACAATGCAAAAACTAGACAGTGCGCACACGGAAGGAGAAAAAAATATGTGGATTTGAGTTTGTTTCTGTCCTCCGCAAGTTCTTTCGGCAAGATCTGCTTTATTCTCACGAGCCCATCGCGTCGAAATATTGCAGCGACCTGGAAACAAATCACCCAAAAGATGCACACAAAAACAACATGTCACATTAAGAAACAACATGTCACACCAAGATGCTCGGACCTGTCGTGGATTTTCCACCAGGGCCTCTGCATCAACCTGGTTGATCAGAAAAATGGTCTCATGATTTGCAAATTCAACGTTGTAGAACTGCAAAAAAATGAATTCTGGATACATGGAATTGGGTCATGTGCTGAAAAGGTCTCCAAGTTGGAATCGTGCATGGCTTCACAAATTGAGCAACAAAACACACAGCATCTGGGCGAATGAAAACTAATGCATTTGCAGGTAGATGGAGGCGACCAAGGTGACAACAAAACCAAAATCCAAACATGCAAGAGCAGCATACGATAAGATCAGAAAAAAAATGTCAATGTACGAAACCATTGCGAAACACCAAAATTCTGGCGTTATTGACATCGCCACGTGACATCATAAAAACTGACCAATTGCGTGTTGGCTGATATTGCCTCTGAATTCAAATATTGCATTGCGGAGGCTCGAATTTCGACAATATAGAAGTTTTTTTTCCGCGAGGTGATGGCACAGCCGATCAGCCAAGTTGTGAAATGGGCACGTCGAAACAAATCACAATCAAATATCCCACATTAAATCAACCAAAAGAAGCAAACAGCGAAGACCAAGCCACGGTCTTGTTAGCCAACAATAATGGGGATTGCAAAATTCAAACAGAACAAGAATACAACGTAGCGTCCAAGTTGTGGCCACATGTCAACTCGCAGCCAAATAAAGATTGAGGACAACAGTGAACCTATTGAAAAGTAAAATCAACGAATTAACGCCAAACATGCAATCAAACAACATTTCAATTGGTTCACTGCACGCCCGTTAGACCATCGGCGCATCTTTGTATCGGACGCAGATTTGGTATTTGAAATTTGAATCTCATCCACACAGTGTTTTTGAGATGCGCGCTTGTGTGCAACGCTGTTTGCGTGACTAAAAACCCAAGAATGATCAGCATCGAGCGTCATGTGTTGACTGTAGACACGTCTCTAATAAATCACATTGACGTGGCCATGACAAACATAGGCCCCATGTGCACACAGCCCTGACTCTGCGCATTTTTGTTCGTTTTCAAACATTCTTGAATACGGCTCACCATGACCAAACACAACTCTCCGCAATCAATATCATTGACAAGCACGCCTACAAATTTGATCATTCCAAATGCACCAACAACTCAAACATAAACAACGAATGGCCCGAGAGCGTTGAATCCATGTGTAGCCACATGTAAATTACCAATAATGCCCGGGCAAGCCGGGGGCGAATAATTTTCAAGGTTCTTTCACTATAAAGTGAGAAAAACGCGCCATAAATTGGAAGCCATCTGATACATATAATGCCGCAACGAAAGGAACAACACCAACACCAACAACAACAACAACAACAACAACAACAACAATTCGTTTGGGTGTGACCGCGCGCCGTCAGGCGTCAATGTGTGTTTTGCATTTGTTTTTGCAACATTTTATGCGTTTTGACCACGTTGTATTCTGTCATTTTTTTGGTTTTTTTTGTTCACTTGTCTTGCAGCTCTGCGTTGTTTCTCAGCTCCACAGCCATTCTTTGTCTTTGGTGATATCTAAAAAATCAGCAGGTGGGTTTCCCAACGTGGACACTTTGGCCTTTCTGTATTCACATGTATTCACCCAACGCTGTCAAAATTGGACGCATACCTGGAGAGTGCAAATTAAATTTTGCACTCAGTGCATCCACGTGCATCTGGCGAGGACTATGCCTGCCGATCAAATTTTGTCTTCGCTTCAGAGATGAGAAAGAGTTTTCGCATTCATTGTCTCCACCGACTACCAGGGCAGACTGACCAGAGATTTTGGCCGCCAATATATGGACCAATCGCAATGTCAGCATCAGCACGGCATGATCCTACTAACTGGCAAATGATTGTTAACAACCGTAGACCCTGCAGCAACATCCTCAACATCCTCAACATCCTCAACATCAACAAACCCCACCCCCCCACCCAATATATGGACCAATCGCAATGTCAGCATCAGCACGGCATGATCCTACTAACTGGCAAATGATTGTTAACAACCGTAGACCCTGCAGCAACATCCTCAACATCCTCAACATCCTCAACATCAACAAAGCCCACCC
>VSDK01022694.1:0-40552 GCA_009767595.1 Symbiodinium kawagutii
AAATGTGATTGGAACACAGGGATGGCTAGACATTCAAATGCCATTTCGTTGAACCCAGACACTTCAGCACTGGGTGTTTCTCATGTTCACCGAAGATGACTTTGCGGCCACCATCACACCTGAAATGTTGGACAGGCAGATCAGTCTCTGTCAGTGAAATTTAAACTTTAAAGACAAAAACAGAATCACACTGTTGTACATCACAATATCCCGAAGTCTGTCAATGGGTTGATCCCAGGCACTCGACATAATTTGGCCACTTGAATGACTTGGAGAGCGCTCGACAGGCAAGATCAAGCCTGAATCTGAATTTTGACTGCTGCACTGAATGAAGTCAATTCATCACAATTCAGATTACTGTAGATCAAACAATCCAGCACATACATCATTCAACCGAGGAACACTTTCTCATCCTCATTCACTGGAGCCATTTTAGTCAAGCACTGGAGCAGCAATGCCCTCTGACTGAACCCAACTGGATCAATGGGCTCTGGCCCCTCCACAGCATCTCGGGGATGTGCATCACTGGAGGATTGTGATGCCATTGCTGAACCACCAGTCTTCAGTACTCGATTGACACTGGGATATTTCTTGAGCACTTCAGCTATATTTACAAAGATATCAACACTGGAACACTGGACCACTTTTAAGATTGATGCTCACTCTCCTGACCAGTGAACAAATGCCAAATAAGCCAACAGTGGACCAATTTAACACACTCACTTGACCAATGAACACATGCCAAATGAGCCAATACTGGACCAATTTTAGCCCTCACTCACTTGACCAATGAACACATGCCAAACAAGTCAGGTCAAGTCGTCATGTTATCAATTCCATTAGGACATTGGACAATGTTCAAAATTCCAAAGGTCATATGGCAACATTGTCCAGCACAAAACAAGCCAGCCAGACCAATGAGCAAAGGCAAATGGCAAAGACAGCAACAGCAAGAACCCAAATGGCTCAATATGCAAATGTGATTCTTGAACACTGGATTAAGATAACTGCACTGGAAACCTGCACTAGAATCATCCTGATAAGATAGATTGTTTTGGCACACTTGGTGCATTAACTGACTGGCCTAGCTGTACTAAATTTTGCAAACATTTGCTCAATGTTGCTCAATGTTGCTCAGTGTTGCTCAAAGTTGCTCAAAGTTGCTCAGCCAAGCCATTTTAAGGCTTGGCTGAGACAAATTGAGATTAGAGCCTTAATTTAAAAAAACCTATCAAATCTAAAACCCCACAGGGAAAGTTCGAAAATTCGGTTGCTGATATATTAGACACCATTTGACAATGATTGTTCATGTTATTTCTTTGTCAATGGTTTATGAACTAATTATTGTTGATCTTGACCCACATCACCATATACTTGGTATATCCCTGATTGATTATTGTTGCTTATGATCACCAACCATTGAACAGTATCAAATATCATGGCTAACACATGATTGATCATGCTTTGGAATGGCATCATAGGAATCCCGGCGTTAAACCAACAGCACCCAAGCCACCACCGGGTTTCCCTCAGCGAATCCAAATCGCCCGCAATTAAATGGTGACAACGAGTCACGGTGTGGGGCTTGGATGTGGGTCAAGAAGTTAACCATCAATTCTATGGGAGCAAAAACCAACAAAATCATAGGGAAAACACATGTGATATAATGATGGTGCACTAGGGGTACTAGGGGATTGACCCACAGTTCAATAACAAGGTGATTAGTCATGACATCAATGGTTCACAAGTGATGGTCAACAAGGATCAATGGTCGATAAATGATAGGTGATAGTGATAGCCAACAATAATAGGGGATATACAAACTATGCATGGGGATGAGAGCAGCTATGGGGTATCAGGCACGGAGGTATGACAGCTGACCACGCTGTACGTCGTGTCATAGCGTGTGAACAAATACACACACACACACACACGAGCATTGACTAATTAGCAACGTGACCACAGGAGCATCGTTGAGCGCCATTCACCAGCCATAAATGACTTAATCGAATGTGATATCTCTCAAGATAGATACATGGATGGATGGATGGATGGATGGATGGATGGATAGATAGATGGATGCGTGAATATACACACATGTTCATGTAAGTATATATATATATCTATACATATATAGATATATATATATACATTTGAATGTGTGTATATACATCTTCTCAGATACATATCCAACAGGCCGGCCCACTTTTATCCACATTTGAAGAACCGAACCTCAAGCACTGAGTTGTGCTGGGTTTTCTGCATCACAAAAGGTGTCATGTCACTGAAATTCTGCGACGTTGGAGTTGGAGCATCAAGTACTGGGTATTGGTCAAACTCATGCAAACATTACTGACATTTAATTACAATCTACAATTGACAGTAACCATGTGGCATCTGCTCACAGTCAAAAACTGCTAAGTACATTCTTGGCGCATTCAAAATTGAAAGTTCAGCGTTGATTTGGGATATCAAATAAGGCCACTCCTACATGAGCAATTTGAAAACATTACTACTCTTGGCTTTTCAGAATGTGGTGCGAACATTTATAGACCTATAGGCGGCAGTGAGAACTCAGCTGGACCTCTCACTATCGCGGCACAAGACATCAATCATCTGGACTAAATTGTTAGGCGCTGTTTGGCTACTACTATGAACATCTATGAGCCATAATGTTCCCAATCACCATTTTCCACTGTCGTCTGGAATTATTAGTCTCATTCCCTCACCTGAAACAGAGTGCCAGCCATAGCCAACGATGGTTGCCTAAAGTCTCTGCTGGAGTGACCACTTTCCAATGATTGATAGGCAGGCTCTACCAACAATCACTGGATGAAGTGACGGGAAAATCAACCCATTAGAACCCCCAGCTGTTTTGTGCAACCATGGAAGCGTGTGATTGCAACCCTCCACAATTTCAGTGACATTGACACAGCTGGGCGTCACACCAGCAAGACGTAGGGCTGTGCGTGACAATGCCGGGCGAGCGGGTGGCCCCACGTAAAGTGATTCTCAACATATTTCAACCCTCACTTGGAAAATCATCCCAGACTCAACAGCGCCCCTTAGTGGGCCAAGATGGTGAATAACTAGGGCAACTTATGACTGCAAGTCAAATTGCTCATCAATCAACTTATGACTGGGCGGCCCCACCTTGTTAGTATATCAATGAAGTGGGGACAGTATCAGCGAGTGGAATCGTAGCTTGGCCTATGACTTTATGGATCTCCAGCTATGACTCAAATCTATGATGTTTAGCTTATTCGCCAAAAATACCTACCATCAAACAACACGATTCACAATCGTTTAACCATCATCAATTATATAAACATCATCAAACCAGCACTTCTACTACTTTCAACCCTCAATGAACCATGATTAACAGTCATGACCAACCATTAACCATCATTTTTCCTATTATTGTTGGTTGTTGTTGGTGATATTCCTATCATTCTTGCTAAAGCGTCATCATCACCACTTCCATGTGGCAACCCCTCAGGTCGGCTTGAAACAAGCGCGGTAAGTGGCCACGCATTGCCGCGGCCGTGGCAGACGGTCGCCGACAATGCGCTGCCAACCGCAGAGCGTGCACGGTGCAGCTGAGTGCAATAGCTGATTGTCCCAGTGGAGCTGCCCATGACGAGTCAAAATATTGGTCGCTGCCAATATTCATAACCATTAGTCAACCATCAATTAACCACAATTGGTAGCACAATAGCTGATATGGTATCAATAAGTGGTATTATAAGCAATAGCTGATAGTCAACCATAATCAATCATTGATTGATTAGTTAAGCATCATTAAGAAAATAGCATATAATTGAGGCATCAATTGGTCTTCGCTAGACATCAAGTAACCATCAATTAATCATGAGCCATTAATTACAGGGAGCATCTATTAATCATCATCAACCATCTATTAATCGTCATCAACCATAATTGACCAGCTTAATTATTCACCATCCATTCATTAACAGTGAACTGTTAACCATCATTAGCCAGCCACCACTTATATCCATCAATTTGAACCACCATCATTGTGCAATGACCCATCTCAGCTGCAGTTTTTTCCACAGCTCCGCTGCAGAGAAACACAAGTTTGCCACACCAAGCTCTGCTAAGCATGGCGGAACAGGTCAGGTCACGTTGTATTAACCGCGGCGAGCGATGACGTGACCCCACCGTGTGGGGAGCATCAGTTCCCTTTCAGCATGTCAGCCAAATCAGCATCCTCCTTTCAGGGCATGGTGGCTGGGCCATGTATTTCATGTTTCACGACCAAAACCAGACCAGGAACAATTGTGCTTGGTAAAGTCTTTGCCAAAGGATGGTCTTTCCCAAATCAACAGCAGCAATCAAGCAACTTCCCGGAAGCCGAGAACACGCTGAAAACTTGAAGGCTGGCGTGTCTATTCCCTATTCTGTACTGGCCACTAGTGAGACCATTGCTAGCCATTAGTTATATTGACCATGATTTTCCTGCTGGTAATCATTGATTCACCATTGTCAATTAACAATGGCTACTAATGGTTGATGGTTATCCCATTTGCGTCACTGGTCTCACCCCCTACTATTCCCACTACTCCCTAAACATTCTCATCGATTACCCTGATAATTGTCCCATGACTTGTGATGGCTGGCTAGACCATTGTCATCTGTTGATTATCGAAGAGACTCATGACCAAAAGGAACGGAAGCCGTTGGATACCATTCTCAGTCGTATCGCGTGAGTAACCATGTTTTTGGCCTTGATGTGCATTAATCAACAGTGGTACCTATTCGCAACCATTACTAATTAAGTGTTGACCATCCAGGGTTGATGAGACTGACGATTACCATTGGTTGACAAGCTGGATATCATTATCCTTACCAACCACGAATTGACCATTGATTAACCATCAACTGACCTTCAGTTGAACCACTACCATAAGTTTTAACATCAGTTTAAGCACCACTGAAAGCCATGATCCATCATGAGCCATATCAACCATCACCATCCACCATCAGCTTAGCCAGCAGTTAAACTATCGCTAATGTCTACCCAGGATTAATAAACCCCTTGTTGATAGGGGATATCCCCCAAAAACCTTGGTTTCCCATTAAAATGGACCCCAACTAAGCAACCTGGGCGTTATTAATCCTGGGTAAACATCAACCACCATGAAGCCATCCTTGTTGACCCATCCGTTCGACTACAACCCCGTTGCACCACGAGCGGATCCAACCCCCCCCCTCCCCCCCGCTCATCGTGAAGCTGAGCAGGGCGCAACCCGAACTTCTCATTCAGCACCTGCGCCATGGTGTCTGAAGGCGAACTTAGTGGTGGTGAGTGGTGCCTTGGAATACATGGTGAATCATGGTTAATTGATGCTTGACAACGGTGAATAGCAGTGAATATTGATTCATAACTGAACATGATCATAAGTTGATGGTTAGTGGATGGTGATCGATGGTTCATTTAAGATTATTATGATTTATAGATCGCTACAAATGGTTCAATAATGGTTAATCATGGTAAATAGCTGTTTTGATTTGTCAATGATGGCTAGGGACTGTTGACAATGGTTGATGATGAATAATCCAGGTTGTCAATGGTTCATGATGACCCATAGTGCTCATTCACACATAATGCATCACAACAATGTGGTTTCCGAGCTTTGATAATGGCAAGCTGAAGGTCAGGACCAGACTTTCATGATCGATCTTGGAATTATTTCGATACAGTACCAATGTATACAAAATGAATAGCTATATATATCTGTACATAAGTATGGCAAATAAATCTACATGTATATACAGCAATTATTATGCAACTAAGTGTAAAGAGTATAATAGAGTTGCAATGAGTGTATGTCAATTTAGAATCGCATAGTCATATGAATGGCTGCTTTTATTCAATCCAATTGTACTTTGCGGGGTGGATCTAGGCGGACCCGGTCGCGTTCCCAGTAAGAATTCAACGAGGCGGCATCATTCTAAGTGATGATCATGCTGTTTACTTTTAGAATTATGTGTCTACATCTATTCATCACCAACAATATCCAAAAATTCTCCTCTACTCCCGGGCATTGCTGATGATAGAACTATCGAAACTGATCTCGTTCGGGCGGACCCATCTCGTTTACGACCTAAGTCTGGATCAGCCGCGCAAAATTGCGCAAGCACTTTACAGTAAGGGACGCCTTCCGCAAATCTTTCAGTCGTTGCATGATCACTAGAGCAACCAACCATGATGTCAGACACGTCGTAACTCCATGTTTCCTGTTCGTTGCTGTTCCTTGGGTCTGTCAACTAGCAAATCGCCGCAGCCGTGCACAAGATCGAGTGTCGAGAAGCGGCCCACTTGGTTTTGTTGGTGGGTGTTAGTGATCGTCGATCATGCTTCATAATATTTCATGATGGTTAGTGCTGGTTGAGATGGCAGTAACACAATGTGATCACAGGCAACAATATCAGTGTCCAGAAATTGACTACGTTGATAGTGCTGAATCACAGTGCTTCAAGGTGCATTGCCTTTGGCTAACTGCAGGGGTTGATCATAAACTGATTTTTCAAGTAGAGGATGCTTGCTTTATAGCTTCTCCTATATTCTCCGCGCTGATGGCCAGCAACAATGATAACCCATCCACTACTTGATCAAGCCTTTGAGAGAAGAATTTTTCCCTAAGCAATTCATTGCAGGCCCTCTCATTTGCCACGGGTACCGTAGTGGAATGTCATGGATACTTCCCAAACGATAAACAAGGGCTGCTAGCAACCAGCCACTGATGAATCGTGGTGAAGCCCTCAAGTATGGATTATCATTAATTATCAACCATTCTTAGCCCATGATTAATCAATATCAATCATCAACCAGTAATCTACCACTACTATTAACCATACCTTACCCTTACCCTCGCTTGACTTGGCGCACCTTCAAAACATTGGGCGTGACGAAGCCAGGCAAGTTGGGTCCCAAGCGGATGTTCCTCACAGGAACGCGGTGCGAATGAGAGCCAGTGGGTGAAGTATGGTGAAGTAGTGATGGCCAATACCCAGTGGCTCCATGTATGGCATATTTATCAACATTGACCTATAAAATGACCTAAATGTAGGTAAATATATGCTATACATGGAGTATTTGGGATAGTGCTTGTACACAATGGCAACAATGGATGGTGGTTGAATAGTTCATAAATTGCCCATAATGGGTCAAATGGTGGTTCATAAATAATGGTGCTAATAGTGGCTATAGACCGGCAGCAACGGGTACGCCAAATAACTAGGATTGAACGTACCATGATCGTTTCATGCGTTGACTATTTCACTATACTATCGAAATTCAAGTAGGTTAAACAATAAGTAGATCACTGAAACTGGTCAGTATTCAGTTGTGAAATCTAATGCTCACTGGAAGATATAATTTCGATGCTGACCATTGAGAGATCATAACAATAGATGTCCTTACGGTTCATAATGCTTTGGCTAAAGATCTACGAATAGATCTGGCATGATTTGGCTAAAGAAATCGATCACCAGGGGCAAAGCCTAAATATACAAGTGCAACCAACTTAGCAAACCAAGTGACCATCCAGCCGACGATCGATACACTGTCTTCAAATCGTTGCTGATTGCCATCTCTAAAGGTAACCTGATGGGTGGTTTCAATCCCCATGAAACATATTAGTCACCCAACCATAACCATTTGTCAATAATTAACTACTAAGGAAACCACCTACTAGTACCGTTATATCAAACTTGTCTCTCTGATTGCCTCAGGATGCCGCCCAGGGATGCCGTTTCGGCCTTTCGGTGCTTCTACCAGTCTCTGTTGCTTGAGCAACCAACCAAACCGAGGTTGCCGAAGGATGCCTAGGGAATGCCTAAAGATGCCTAGGGTAAGGATGCCTAGGGTTGCAAACTTCTTCACCACAAAGATCACCAAGGAATCCATGGTGCTCCGAGCCACTTCAGCTGCAAGTGCAGCAACGTCAAAAGAACCGCCACCGCCTGGCGCATCAGCGGGTGGATTCATCATGGATTCGTGGATGATCAATGAATGGTTCATCAGTGGTCAATGTTTGTTCGTGAATGATCAATCACTGGCCAATGTCAACGCTGGTTCATGATGGATGATGATGGTTGATGGTTGATGTTGGTTGATGATGGTTAATAACTGTGATGATTAATGGTATGCCATGGTTACATAGCGGGTAGCGATAGGGGATACGCACCAATAGTTGATGTATCAACGCTAAGGATGGCTAAAAAATGGCGAGTGGTCAGTGCGGGTTGACCAACAGGTCGTTGGTGGTTTATGGGAGCAGTGGTTACTTGGACAAAACGTGCTTGCTTAATCATTAGATATTTGATAGTTTATTAATGGATGATACTTGAGTATACTGGACATGATTGAATAATTACATGACTACTGGATGGTCAATTCCATGACTGATCATCACTATTAATCCAAGACTATTCGAAATTGATGGAATCAATTCATGCTTACTCATATGATTAATCATGGAGAAAAGTGACTGAAAATGGTCAGCGACTGCTAGTGATGCCTTCACGTGGCAACCAAACGTTCGCATGGTTGGCACTGACCGGACCGGACCGTGCCTTCCATAGCTCTCGAGTGGTTGACAATGGCAGGGCTATGGTTGTGGCTATGGTTGGCTACTTGCGAGTAACAAGGAAATTACTACATGGAAAAATGGGTCAATAACGTCGGCTCGGGCTCGTGATCAAGCATGAGAAGTTATTGCTGGCCATGCTTCATAGTCGTTAATCTATTTGCACGCACACACACACACACACATATATATATATATATACAGTATATAGAGAGATGATTAACAATTGTTCACAAGCTGCTCTTGTCCAATCAACAAACAGTTTTGATCAACCCCACTTGTCAACCTGCATCACTCATTGATTAATCATCAAGCATCATCGGCAAAACCTACTGAATCATTATCAATCATGAGTATCTATCCTACTAACCTAGTGATTAACCTTTAGTCATCACCAATTATTATCAACTAGATCATAGTAAGAAACTTCCAGTCGAAGGGTCCCCATTCTCAAACGCAATTGTGCGTGATGGATGGCGGATCGTGAAACTGAGTGACATAGAATGCCTAGGACTGGCTGGTAGTTTCAAAGACTGGTGAATGATGGCTACGAATGCTTAGCATAACCACATCGCAACCATCATTATAACATATCATAAGCATCGTTAAGCCAAAAAACAATAGATAAACACTTGATAGTCATTACTTAACAATGATCATTGTAACCAGCACTTACCCACACTTCAGCATCATACCCAGAGTCCAGCAGCAACCATCCTCAGCGCTGTCCACGTCCGTACCAACCGGCGCCGCTCCTTCTGTTCGAACCACGACACCGCAAAGTGCAACGGAAGGTCGTGGACGCCGCCTCAGCGGTGATTCGTGGTGGGTTGGTTTAGGTATGTGCCAAGCCGTGGTCGTGGTACCCCCAACGGCTGATGAGGAAAATGATCATGTTTCGGTGGAGCATATTTTTGGCTACCCTCTTTTAAATGGTTAGTGAACTCTATTCTTACATGGTTCATGACTGGTGGGTCATTGATAGTGGTACCCTATTTTGGGAAACGCCCATGCTGGTGGTTCATCGATGGTGAAATGCTGGCTGCATTTCAGGTCAACTGCTGGTGAAATAGGACTGGTTGATCAATGGTTCAGTTCACAACGCTTTATAGTGGTCTGATGAATGGTTCTTGTTGGATCATAATCTATTGTAGTGGTTGATGAATGGTTAGAGTGGTTATCTATTGATGGATAATGATTGACATGGGTTGCTGTTAAATTTGCGATATAACTGTTCAGAGCAGTAAATGGTTATGGACCATACACGGGTGTTTCTCAAAATAGGGGACCCCCAATCATCCTCTGCTAATCACGCAAACGAGAGTCGGAACTGAACAGCATCTTTGCTAGTCGTGTCTCCGGATATCCCGGTTGGCGAACATCTTTAGTTTTTCCAGATGAGCAATCATTTACAGTAATAAACCAACCGGGTTTGTGTCCCCGATTTTGACAAAGCACCACATGGTCGACAACAGTTCGTAATGGTCAGTTGGCGAGTTGATAATTGGCTATGGGTCAAAACCCTGTACCCCTGGTTCCCATTATTAACATTATTAACCATTGTTTTCCCTATCATAGTTGCTTGGTATTGATGGTTAATATTGACCTATACCCAATTGTCATAGCCCAGCTGGGTGCGGTTCAGGGTGACCATTGACCAGCCCCCAATTCGACTCACCATAGCTGGTGACTCACCAGTTTTCAACTCTTGAGCTGGATCTACTGGGTCAACCACCCCTATGAACATATTAGTCAACCAAGCATTTCTAAATAACTATTATGGAAATAAACGTGCAAACAACACTAACCCAGCTTACTTTACCGATGAGGTGTGTTAGCATTGATGATGGATTGTCAATGTTTGTTACCCACGCCGCGGTGTTGATTCTGTAATACCACATTCAAATCGTGTTCAGGACTAATCATGACTTTCTTTTGAACATGCTTAGCCCTTTTGGTTCGCTGAATCTAACAGCAAGGGTCTTTGAGGTCTGGATTGCTAACAATCAAACATGTGAAGTCCAGACACAGTGTAACCTGAGGCTAGCAAGCGACTACCAGCAAAGAGCATCTTGTATTGGCAACGGACCACCCTTGGAACCGCAATAGGTGGTGATTGAAATAACCAAAGTATGTGCATAATCATCGGGACAAGAAACATGCAGTGCATTGCAACAATGCCTCGTATGTGTGCATTACAGATGTTGATTGTTGGACATCTCTGTGTCATACAGCACTGTACATTGTTTATTGTCTATTTGCCGTCCATTCTCGCTTGCCAAAAAGCAATGGAGAAAAATACAAAAAGCTTTGTGGAATCCCAGTATGCGGTTTGTTGTGTAGTGCCAATATCTGGAGATACCCCGAATAAGTAGGACAAACTGGTGTGATGATTAAGTAATCAATTATAAAGTGATTGGGATAGTGCAGAATAGACTGCTAACCGAGATCAAACAGGTAAGTACCACCGGCTCGGAATTACCCGGGTTTACCGTAACGCAAGTGGAACACCGAGAATAGGAGACCACATGCATTCACTGGTGAATTGTAGCTTGCTAAGCATCAAAAGTACACAGAACAGAAAGCGGTTGTGTATGCTGCATGCTGTTCCAATTTGTCCATGAAAAGAATCACAAATGGATATCTGGGATGATGCACTGCTGTTATGTGCTCAATTCCTGTACGAATCATTGTGACTGGTCCTTGGTGGTACAAGTCAGGTTGCCAACGAAACCACAAATGGGAGTCTCTTCTGTTCCAACCAATGAATCATTTTGGGGTACACCATCGAAAACTTCCGGTGTACCAATCACGTTCGCACCCTTTCTTCAACAGTTGTAAGCTGAAAATCACCTAACAAACCCTTTGCACAACACTGAGCCTTGCAAACCATTCATCAGAAAAATCAAGCATCGCTGAATCACACTTCAGTACCATGAACCAGCTTTTATGCCTCAAAAGTGAGTTATTGGTGATAACGACCTGAAACAAGAATGTACTCTCAAACAAGCCATGTACTGCACCATATGAATCCCCAATGAATCCCCAATGATTCAGCACCTCCCCCCGCGCTTAGCCTCCAAGGCACAGCCCAAGGCCTCCGCGAGCTTCGTTGCAATGACCACAGCTCCGTAGGCATCGTTGCATTGGCCCACGTCCAGCAGCCGCGGCAAGCCGCCCAAGGTGCCCAGGTCCAACTTGTTCAGCCGGAACTTGCCACAGCCCAACGTCAGAATGATGGAATCCTGGCGAGACACGGGGGGGAGACCCACGACCCCACCACGGCATCACCCGACGCGACCCACGGGGGGAAACCGATGAACCCTTCACCGGTGGGTGAACCCATGGTCCACCGGCAGCCAAGCTCCGAAAATTGATGACCACCCCCGCTCGTCATGGCACAGAAACGCCATGTTTGATGATCGCACGTATGATTGAAATGACTACCAAAGGATGCACACTTTGAGGGCGCATAGTTTACGGATGCTTGCGGCGGAAGTAATGCATTGACATCTTAGCATCAAAGCAACAAACGAGGATATGACTAGAAAACACAAGCGCAAACAGCCATGACTAACAACTTCTTCCAAGCATTCACTGCGCCTTCAGAAAACACTATTTCCAGTCCCGTGCGGAGAAAACACACGTGATTCAAGTCGCGCCAACAATTATCACAAAGTGATTGGTAGATTTAATGAACTTAGGATGTGGTCATCAACCACTATAGATGACCATAGTAACCACAGTTATAATCATCATAGATACATAACCATTGTATGACCAGTTATAATGACCATTGTTGAGTGCAAAAAAAACCGAAACAAACACTTCGCGCGTCACAGCACTTCGCACTCCCCCAGGAGGCGTCTGAGGCCATTTTCTCAGCTTCAGCTGCACGATCTGACTGCAACGAGCAAGCATTCCACCGGTGCTGGGGAAAGAACAAAGGTTTCTTCAAACCACCAAGCAGTAGTTGTTTGACCATTGTTGTTGCTTATTATTAACGATGATGAATCTGGTTGGTGGTTTCAATCCCTATGAAAAATACTAGTCAACCAACTATGTGCTAATGATTGCAAGGGAAAATAAAAAATGTGAATCAAACCACCAACCAGTAATGGTCATAATCCCGACACATTTTTAATCATTCCCTATTATTCCCTATTATTAACCGTTGTTAATGGTCATAATCCTATAGTTGGCAACATTATCCCCTATTGTAATCCAGTATTAACCACCATTAATCATAGTTCACCACTAATGATCATAATCTTTACATAAACCTTATATGGCTCCATCATTAACCATTGCTTTCCCTATGAAATTGTTGCTTGTCATCCCCCATGAAATTGGTAGATTGATATTGACCCAGCTTGCCATATAACCTCTGTTGGGGCACCGTTGATCACCGTTGGCAGGTTCCCAACCTCGGGAGTCTCTGTGGCCAAGTCGGTGAAGTAGCTTCGCGAAGTCTCGGTTCCATCGCAACCTGATCGAAGATTTTTGTAGGGGTATAAATGATGGGGATCTAAAAACAATGGTTAACCAGTTATCTTTAATAGGGGTTAATAGATCAGTACTATAGAGGTTTGTAACCACTAACAATGATTAGGACTGGTGAAAAATGATTAGTAATACCATTAAGAATGGTTAATCATAGGGAATAGCAATCGACAATCATGTTTTTATCGTTTTTTTGCTATCCAGGGTCCAGGCTATTTCCAATGATGATTCTCCAATGATGATTCCAGTTCATTCTATGCTTAGTACTGCCGCTTGCTCTTTTGGTACAAGTGTGATCGTTGCAGCCTTCTTGTCGGCCCTATCCACATGATTGCTTTTCTTTGCAACAACAAATAGGTCATGGATGCTTATAGGCTATGTAGCCCTTGTTTGATGGGGCAAAAAATGAACGAACGCCCAAACAACCATGAAAACCAAATCAACAAACTGTTGGATCCAACGTCTTCTATGTGAATGCTGTCGGCACATGTGTCACTCCTATACTGGCATGATGTTCATTGAATGTTTTGCCAAATTCGTGCTCTACCCACCTCGGAATCAAACCTTACATGAAAACCACCCCTTGAAGCAGCAACAATAGCAACATCTACAAGAACAGCAACACCGTTGCAACTGCAAACTGAAAGTTTTTGAGTACTTTCTCCTTTAACCGTGTGTAGCAGCAAAAGAAAGAGTATCTGCCGAAGCGTTATTGATGGACATATGGCTGTGGGTCAAAACCCTGTACCCCTGGTTCCCGTATCATTAACCATTGTTTTCCCTATGGTTGTTGTTGATTATCCCATATTATCCCCCAAAAGTTGGTTGATTAATATTGACCTATAGCCATATCACATCATGCTGGAAATGTATACGATTCCAATAACCTCAGAAAAAGGATGGCAGCCGGTTCTCATCATCCTCTTCTCAATGGGAGATCTGCACTCATAGCCAACAGTGTTTTATAATAACATGGGTGTTTCTCAAGTCAAAGGAAAACCCCTAAATCATCCAATATCAACAGTTTATAGTCAATAGAAATAAACCAACCACAACTTTAGGGGTCCCCTATTTTAAGAAACCATTGTCACTATATCATGGATCTCCAATTGAGCATGAAATCACCATGGTTCATTAGCATAGCCCAACCATTAAAACGAAACAACCGCTAACGTTGATCCAAATCAGAACCATGAGTAACCATTGTTCACCATTGAACCAATACTTCACCGTTAGTTAATCATCAAGTTGCCATTCATTCACCATGCTTATTCACCATAAATTTACCACTGATTCATCTATTCACCATAGTTCACCATAGGTTAATCACCAACATGCAACATTAATTCATTATCACCAACATTGATTCTTCACAGGTTAATCACCAACATGCAACCAAAGATTCTTCACCATCATTAATTCATTATCCATGATTAATTCACCAACAACCCATGATTCTTCACCACCAACCGGTGATCCACCCATCACCGTGTCGCCTCCGATGACGAAGACGTGCTTCAGAGCGCCGCTCTTGATGGCCCCGACCACCTCACGCGGAGCGGCGCGACGAGGCGCAACACGATAGGCAACTGCTTGGTGGTTTCAACCAACCAATCATGTTTCAATATTGGTTGGTTGTGTTTGGGAAAATGGTTGGCTTAAATGTTTCGTGTAAAATGGTGGATCAACCAACCAACCAGCCAAGAAAAAAAATGGTTTGAATGGTCGGTTTAAATGGTTTAAACATCATTTTGGTTGGTTTCAACCAAAAAAACATGAACAATGTTTTTTAAACATGTTGAAACGACAATGTTTAAAATGGTTGTGTTCTTAAAATACATTTGGAAACTAACAAATCTTAAAAACACAAACCAGGCAAAGTCCTGGCAAATTGTTGTCATGAGATACCAACGACCCACCAAAAAGTGTCCATGTGCTCAGCATAGTTGCGAGGTCGTTGCGAGTTGTTGTTGTTGCTCAGAATTTCACTGAATCATAATCACACCCTAGATCAGAAGGGGTTAGATCAGAAAGGTTTTGATTTAAGTGCGCACAAGATTTTTCGAGTTATTTTTAGAATTTTCGAGTTTTTTCGACATTTTTCGAGATTCATTGAAATTTTGAAATTCTCTGAGATTGTTTGAGATGTTTTGGGATTTTCTGATTTGTTTGAGACTTGTGGCATTTTTTTGCACTGTATTTCATTTTATTCAATGTTTTACTTTTTAGTTTTGTTCAACTTATGTTTTCATTTTCCTTTTGTAAAATCGTTTACAACCATTTTTTTTCAGAAGGGGCGTTGAGGGGGATGTGATTTTTCAAGTCCAAAGGCTTGAAAACACTGTGTTTTACAGGGGTTTTTGCTCCTCATGGCCCTAAACACACAGTGAAATGCATACTTTTGGTAAAAAGAACATCTCTTTTAAGCTTTACAGTATGTATGATATTCTCAGATGGTGTCTGAGATGCAGGATGGTTGTGGGCATATACCTTGGCCTTTGTGCTTCCATTCTTTCATTGGCAAAACAAATATAGGCAAAACAAATTTAGAATTGAAAAAAACATGTAGCATAGTACTTGCACCATAATACTTGCAACACAGTAACTGCAATACAAAAAAATCCAAAAGAAAATAGTTTACAAGAAAACCTGTCAGCAAAGCAATCTTACAATTGAAATAGGTAATTGTAGCATATTAGTCACAGCACAGGAACTGCACCACAATCCTTGCACTGCAAAAAAAATGTGCAGCGCAAGAACTTGACCACAATGCCTGCACCACAGTCATTGGAGCACAGGAACTGTAAAACAGCAACTGCAAACAAGAGAGAGGGTAAAGCAATCTTCGAGTGGCCAGCCCCCCCCCCCACCCAAAGAGTTGCCAGCCCCCCCCTCCCCTTAGTAAGTGTTGCTGCTCCCCTTTTCCTTCCTTGACAAACTTCTTTGCCGAAGATTGCTTTACCCTCTCTTTTGTTTGCAGTTGCTGTTTTACAATTCCTGTGCTCCAATGACTGTGATGCAGGTACTGTGCTACAGTTTTTTTTCAATTGTAAGTTTGCTTTGCTTACAGTTTTTTTTGTGAGCAAAGAAATTCTTGCAGTTCCTGTGCTGCAGTTAATGTGCTGCAGGTACTGTGGTGCAGCTCTTGTCTTGTAACTGTTGTGCTGCAGTTTTTCATTTTTTGTTGTAAGATTGTTTTGCCTGAAGTGCTTCTTGTAAATTGTATTTTTAGTGTTTTAGTTGTCAGATTGTTTTACCTACAGTTTTTAATGTGAGCTAAAGCCTTTTGGCAATTTGTTTGCTGCAATTTTTGTGCTGCATTTTTTGTTTTAGTTGTAAGACTGCTTTGCCTACACTCATTTTTGTAAGTTCGAAAATTTCCTACAGTTCCCTTGGTGCAGTTCTTGTGCTGTAGTTAATGTGCTGCAGAAACTGTGGTACAGTTCCTGTGCTGCAATTTTTGTGCTGCAGTTTTCCTGTTTTAGTTGAAAGATTGCTTTGCCCAAGAAAGCTATATAAAGATTTCTTACAGTTCCCTTGCTGCAGTTCTTGTGCTGCAGTTACTGTGTTAATGGTACTATGGTGCAAGTACTGTGCTACAATTTTCTTCTTAGTTGTACGATTGCTTTGCTTACATGCCACATCCCCAACACAGTTTGGCAATTAAATTGTATTTGTATGTATGTTCATGACGACACACTCACACCCACACATCTTTATATTTCCTTGCTAAATACATCATTTTATGTTTCCCACAGATGTTGTTTCATCAAAAATATGCGTTTTACTGTATGTTTAGGGGCATGACAAGCATAAAACACTGTAAATTACAGTGTTTTTAAGCCTTTGGAATTGAAAATTTACATCCCCCTCAATGCTCGGTCTCTTTTTTTATAGATCAGAGAATCGGCCGATCTATACTCCTCTGATCTAGGGTACGACTACGAGTCCGTGAGAATTCAACAAGGAATCATCAATCCTTCTAAAACATGAATAGCCAAACCTGCTTAATAATTTAAATAAGCATAGTTCACCACCAATTCACAAACCATGGGAACTCACCAATGAATGCTTTTGGCTGGTTAGTAGGATGTGGGTTATATATGTTACACAAAATGGGAGTTTCTCGAAATGGGGGACCCCCAAATCTCCAAATAGGGGTAACCCCCAAGGGTATTGATTATTTGTAGTACTAACCCAGCCATAGCTTTGGGTTTTTTAAACTGCCTTGAGAAATCATCGAAGAGTTGCCCTCCTGAAGTCGCACCCACGAAGATTTTCACGCGGCACTAACCTCATCCCGGAGGCTGGGTTACAAATGGAGGCGCTGGAGATGTACAGCGTAACCCAAGAGTTGTTTGCCTGTTGATTGATTCCTGCTTACTATAACCAATCATTTGATAATTAAACAATCAATGAATTACTTAATAAACAACCATTAGCCACTATATAATCTTATCAGTAGTAACTTATATACAACATCGTAACCTCGCCACCAGCGATTTGGCTGCACCGCCCAGCTACTGTTTCTGCGACGCCCAGCACCGCGGCATGTCCTTCACGACGTGACGACAACGAGCCCCGGGCATGTTAGCAGGTTGGCGTATATGTTTTCACTTTAAACGTCAACAATCTCAAACTAAATGTGAAAACTAAACTAATCTAAATTAGCTAATCTAAGTTTCGCTTTAAACGTCATCTTTTCAATCTCAAACTAATCTAAATGTGAAAAGCTACATTGTCAAAACACTCAGCTGACTTACCTGACACGGCTCCTAACCTGATTTCCAGGAGCCTCCAAAGTGGTGCTTTTTCATGGACCGCAATACCAACGTTGTCCCCAAGCTACCAAACATAGCCATGTTTGTTGTTTTTTTGCGGGTCAATGACTACCAGGCAGTTACTATGGTCAAATCCTTTCTCCTCTTTGCACCAAACACAGTTTGACACAAACAAGTACTTGATGTGAAAAGGGTGTTAATTCCAACCTGTTGCAAAGCATCAGGGGACCCATCTATAAGGGGATGGTAAGGGGATGACATAACATGACGCAACCATAAGGGGATGGCTCTTGGAGATGTGTCAATCTTGGCCACCCTCCCCTGGCGCTCCGAAGCCAATCTGGAGCGTTTTCACAGGCACCGTTCCGGAGCGCATTGGGAGGCTCGGCGACTCGGTGGCGCTGCACCCGACATTGGCACGTCGACTGATGTCTACAGTTCTACTCTTCAGTAACTACGCCATCACTCAACCTTGGTGGCTCAACTAGGTCCTTTGCTCAAACTTTGAGTGGCAACAAATGGTAAATCAATGTAAATCAATCATATCCCAAAACAGCTAAAAAGCTAAGTTCATAGCTGTAATCCACCCAGCAACTACTGATGCTAGGGTGATATGAGATAGGATGATAGTACTGCTAGGGTGATATGATCTTGCAACATCTCTGCTACCACTACTTGGGTCTCACTTGCTCCAGTCCAAGCAGCGATTTCCAAGGCCTGAGCTGCGCGAGCAGGGTGATTGGTGCTGCCCGTTGCTGCTGGTCTCTTCCTTTTTATGCTGTTGTCACTATTGCCACAAGAAGATTCGAAGGATTCATGGACTCCTGATTTGGGAAGATTCTGTTTGAAGCAGTTTTTTTCCTCTTGTCCCGAAGTGCTTCTTGGCCAAACCAAATGGCGTGGTATTGGATGGCGCTGATACCTGTCCTACCATGAGCACACCCTCTTTGCACAATGCTTCTTGCTTGAGTGTAACAGGGGGATGCTCTGGGATCCTGTCCACGTAAGTCCAACCACTGTGCCAGTCAGTTTCTACAGCCAGGATTGGTGCCAGGATTGGTGCCACTGAACCCTCAACTTCCTCTCGAAGTGCATGGAAGTACACCGTTTGGACATCGACACCGATGACGAACAGAAGCAAATAGATCAGCGAATTAACCGAGGATATCAGCTGAGTAGGAAGATGAGCCCCAGCTTCACAATCCCTGCGGGTTGATCATCTCCACCAAATCGAGGAAACATTTCAGCTTGGGATGTTTCCAAGAACAATTAACCACCAGGCAAAAACTGACCATTCGCCGTGGCGACAAGCGTCACCGAACCACTTGCTCCTTATTTGCACCAGCTCTTATGGCTGTGGGTCAAAACCCCGTACCGGGAAATGGATCACTTGCAGCGGCCAACCTCTTATTGCTTCACTCTCGCCAGGTGTGAAGGCCTTCGAAACATTGACCACACTACCTTTGGGGGTTTGGGGCCGGGACAGGGGAACTGGGGACATGGGGGCTTGAAGTATTCACTACACTACTGTTGCTTTTTCCCCCATAGCCAAGCCTTTGGATATCCCAATCCAAATCGACTCGCCGGTGCCAAATTGCCCCCATAGAACCGAGGCAGATGCAACCGATCCGATCCGGCAGATGCAACCGATCCCCTTTCCCCCCGTACCCCTGGTTCCCCATCATTAACCACTGTTTTCCCTATAGTTTGTTGGTTACTATCCACCCTTTGTTTTCCTTTATTGCTGTTGGTGTTTATCCCCCATGAAATTGGTTGGTTAAAGCCTTGACCCAGCTCGCCATCTGGGAAACGAGCACTGTGGCAGTGCCACGGCGATCACAAGCTGGTAACGACCACACCGCAAAACATCAACCGTTGAGCAGCGCCAGTGGTAAGCCCCAAGGTAGGATGTCACTCCCGGGATCATTGAGTTGATATGATTGTTTCTGGTGATGCTAGCATAGTGATGGTTGATGGTGGCATGCTTGATCACTATATAAAGATCATCAATTATGTAATATTGATCATGGTCCAAATTTCGCATGTTTGGATGATCCTTACCGCTTGATCATGCTAATGCTTGGAACCGGTTGAACAGCTGGCAAATCATGACGCTTAATGATGGTTTGTGCCAATGTCGTTGATGACTAAGCCCAGTGTGATCATGGCTGATCAATGGATGAAATAGCTTTACCCCATAATTAACAATCAGCAACCGTCACTAATCATTCTTGAGTATATAACCCCGAGTAACCATCATTCATTACAGCAACAATCATTGCAATACATATGCATCATAAACCATCAATGACCATGAGTTATTGATCATTGTTCAACAACATTAAGCAGGAAAACATTTTATGAACCAACGATAACAGTTGTGAACCATCATTAAGCATCAATGCGCCCGTATTGTGATGAATCATCTAGAACCATTTTCACACGTCATTAACCATCAATAACCATTCAGCATTGTTGTGCATCATTAACCATCATTGCCAATTTATTAATAACAATGTTTGTCAATATTTGGCATCAGTAAGCAATGGCAGTTTTGCCAAAAATGAGTTGGTTGCCCGCGTGGTTTAGACCGCTTGGTTTCAACCGCTTGGTTTCAACCTTTGGGTTTCAGCGCCGCTACAACTCGCCTGTTTGATCAAGGCGGAGAAATCGTTATTCACCACATTGGGCAGCTCTTCAAAACCCACGGGACCACCTGGGGAGGGCGTCAGCAGGTGGAGAGATCCAGAAAGATCGCCCGAAAAAGATAAACATCCCGGACCAAAAATATGTTTCTTCAGCAGCTTCTCAACCATCTGATCACTGATTAGCAGCTTCTTTACTGAAATTGCAGCATCTTACCAAGCATCCAGCACTAAGAAAAAGCTGATATCGGTGTTGTCCAAAATTCCTTGTTCCGGGAACGGCCATCTTAGCGAAAAAAAAATCTCTTTAGCGAAACTTTAGCGAACTCCATGTGATTGTTTCTCATGTCTATTCGGGTGGTTATTTGAATCGAGAACCCCCCAGGTGGTTGGTTGGTTTATTACCATAAATGGTTAACTTTCGCGGGCCCAAAGGCAGTTTTGATGTCATCATCAGCCCCCAGTCCCGCAGGATCTGACTCCCTCTCATTTCGACCTTCGAAATCCGAAGCTTAAGGACCATCATTGAATCATGAGCCATCATGGACTAGTTCTAAGCATCATCAAATGGTTGTTTCTCAAGTCATAGCGGACCTCCTAAATCATCCATTATTAACCATTTATGGTAATAAACCAACCACCTGGGGGGTTCTCGATTCAAATAACCACCCGAATAGACATGACAAACAATCACGAACAAACGATCGTCTAAAGGTCATTCACCATCAGTGATCAACCAACATCATTAATGATGTCACATTACATGTAGTGAATTCAGTCCCGCCACCCTGAGGAGGTACACTGTTACATATGATATAGCAAATTACTGGCAATACTTTGTCAGTTCCTTCGCAAGCGAGTTACCTGCGTACCTTTACTCAGAAAAAATGTTGTTACGTCACGGAGCTTGTTTAGATAGCACATGGATTTTGAATCTCGTGTGAGCAATTTTCAATAAATTTCACATAGTGCTCAACCAATGTTCCAACTGCACCTGCAACAGCTTAACATAGATTCAACATTGAATCATGAGCAAACATCAACAACAAAGATAAACAACAACAATGAACAACAACAGCAGGTCACTATGCTCGCTCCCAGGTCTCGTTACCCAGTGACAGGTCCAAATGCGCTCATGATATTTCCCCATGGGCGGCATCAGGCAGTTGGATGTCCTCAGCCATATCAACGGCGGCGATTGAAGGCGCTGTGTGGCTGGAAGCAATGAGATCATCATACTGCAATGGGGGCCATCAAAGCATCCACGGGGGGACACCCATTTTGCAAAACCCCATTTGTATTGGGATACTCCGAAAAAAGATAATCATTGTCCCATTTTTGGACTGTTTCTGAATGTGCATTTCTTTGCTTACCTGCTGCTCAATTTTGCCATGGGTGTGCGACAAAGGAAGCTTGCAAAAGTGTCCGATAATATGAACATCGCTTCGGAATATCATCATCAGCATCAGCATCAGCATCAGCATCACCATCATCATCATCATCATCATCACCATCATCATCATCATCATCATCACCATCATCATCGAATTGGCTCAGAATTGCTCCCAAAATAATGTCAAGTTTATGTTCCAAACGGCTGTTTCACCAATGATAACAAGCGAGTTTACCCAATCAACATCCTTAGTGATAGCAATGCTGTGGTAATTCAACCCATGTCCAGGACCAACGTGGACCAAGGAGACGTTGTTTTATCATGCCAAGCAATACCACTGGGGTGCTACCATGCAGTGGTGAAAAAGGTGAAGCGAGGTGAAGTATCTTGCCCTGGGTCGCACTTCCAGAAGATATGTGGAAGAACACGGAGCCAAATTTCGGGAGTCTATATACTGCCCTCAACTTATCATTTAGAATGGCTTGGTTGATGGTTGATCTATGGCTAGTACTGGTGAATGATGGTTCATCGTGGTGTATGGTGCTGGTTTATGGAGTGGACCACACACTTGGGCAGGGTCAGCCAACTGATTGGTTCAGCGCCTCACCCTGCCACCAGGAGTCATCAAAATGGAGCCTGGGAAGTACCGGAACTCCTGGCCACCAGCGAAGCTGGGTGGGTGGCTGGAAGCCATGGACCCCCCCTTAGCTGGAGCCATGATCATGACCATGCCGAGCGCAACATGCCCAAGTCACCAAGCAACATGACAAGGTCAAACTGCCTCGAGGGCGTTGTCATACATGGATATACTTGGTACCTTTAAATCTCACATATCACATACCACTCCAAAGCACAGAGTAGCTGAACATGGCAACAGGCAACGCTGACATGTCCGACAGCTCTGAGAACAGCTAGGGTGCAAGGGGTTTGGATCATCATCACCGTCAAAATTGGCTACTGTGATGCGCTTGGTTTACAACCCCCTAAAAATACAAACCCCTAAAAACGTTGAGATGTTGACGTTGCTGTCCATGATATGTTAGTATTGATTGTGATGATTTTCAACAAACCAGTTTTAGAAGAGTAAAGTAGAAATGGTAATATATATATATATATATATATATCTACTGTAGTAGTAAATGTTGTAATTAAGATATTCAATTGCTGTACCTGCACATCGAACCATGTTGGATCTTCGCAAACAATTCCACAAAATCCGCTACTATATACTATGTTCCAACATTTCCAGCCGAGAAGAAAAAGAGCGATCAGTGGTTTTGCCAACTATCATTCATTCCAAGAATATCCAAGAATACTGATTGTGAACTATTGACCATGATATACCATCATAGATTAGCCAAAAGTTGCTCATGACTAACATCATTAACTATGTCAACCATGATAAATCAACACTCAGCAATGTGTTTCTGTTGCTGCTTCATCAACAACATATCTTCTCTGGCTCGCAGAATAGGACATGAGCCGGGGAGCTCTTCCCAGAAAGGGAACTGGTAAACCGATAAATATTTTAAACCCGGAATGGAATAACTAGCTAACGAGTGCTCTCAATAACTGATGCTCTCAATAACTGGTGCTATCAACAGTTGGTAACTAACAAATTAATATGGAATAGCTAGCTATACTGACCACCCGGAATGGAATAACTAGCTGCTAGCTATATACTCACAAGTGCTATCAACAGTTGGTAATATCAACAAGTGGCACAATATGAAACACTTGTTTGCTAAGACTTAGGAAATCCAACTGCTATATTGAGTGGCGCTACCCATAACTGGTATAATGACTGGACCTACCCATTCATGGTGGAAATCAACTATAGGTCCAATACATTCGTCACACCATGTTACACCATGTTACACCATGTTACACCATGTTACACCAATTCCTTGTTGTGAGCCAATCTAACAGTAACAATTTCAACCCGAGGAAGAAGACAAACTATCCTTAGTTCATCTGTTCTCATGGTTCAACATGGCAGCTGCGGCATGAGGCCTTCTGCTGATTGCCCCAGTGAGTGCCATAATGCCCTTTGAGGTGTGCCTCAGTGGCACTTCTACATGTGTCCATAGCCCCACCATGCCCCAACCATCTGTCAACATGGCTCATTGGGAAACCACGGAAACTACAAGTTGGGACGGCAAATGCTTTGTTTTGCAATCTTAATCATGAAACCCGGCAACTTCCAAAGGTTCTTGGTCCTAGACTGGGTGGAGGTCGATGTTCATGGATGAGTTTATCCCTGACAGGAAAAAAACATTGGACTGAACATTCACATTGATGAGTTTGGCATCGAAATGTTTCAGTCAATTCCATTGTAGATCAAATTGCCTTGTTTTGACATGTCTGACACGTCGAACTCAAAGAGATTGATGATTGGCAATGATTGGTGTTGATAATCCATCATTTTCGCCATGCATTTGGCTTTACAAAACTACTAGATCTCCCAGCAAGGTGCCGAGATGTCACATGTTCGTTCCAACCATGTTCCGCCGAAGTTGCGAATTCCTTGAGTTTAGGATACGAGTGCGCCGGCAACATCTCGCCATGCGTGTACACGTTTAGGCCTTTGCCCTGGCAAAGCGGAGCACAATGTGCCAAAAGGTGCTGGTGCTTCGATGAGGTGTCCAAAAACTTGGGGATTTGCCATGGAGGCGCGCCTGGAGAAAAACTGGTACAGTTTTGCCAACAAAATATGACCTTAACCAAATATCAACGCGAAGTGTTCTTCGATGCATTTCGTAAACTGGTTTCGGCACAGTTACACCCATGAACAACATTATCATCTGGTAAGTCTTGGTCATGCCGCTGGGTTGTGTGGCAAACGCTACATGTATGAAATTCACGTCAACCAAAAAAATTAAATTACATAATTGCACCACGCCAACCAAAAAAACAAAACACTAACACAACCATTTGAAACGCAGAACGCGCAAACCAAACCAATATGCAGCAACTACTCTTCCGAATCCCCCATGTTCGTGCAGCAATTTCCATTACACACATTGCAATGACTCCCTCCATGCACTACACGCATTACATACACGACATACCTTAGATGCGTTGCTCGCAAGGTGCACGCCGTCGGTGCGTGCGCATATTTTGTAATTTGCATGCGTGGCATGTTTCACATGAAAACATGCATTGCATGCATCGCACACATTACATTGCCAGACGCACACAAACATGTAATTTACATGCACGGAGTGCAAAAGCACATTGCCACCCTCTTCACTTTTGTTTTTGCAAGCAGGTTTTAGTGGCGGGTGGTTTCATGACAAATCAATCCCCTCCCACTTGTTGGTGGAAACAACGCTGCTCAGTGCCTTCCTTTGACTGTGATGGTAGTGCAATTTTCTTGCCAAAAATTTAAAGCCATCTGAGCGTGCACCCCTGCCTTGCTCTGCTCCAAGAGGCGGTAAAGCACACCCAAGTCCTTGAACGTCGGCACGGTCTTGGCAATTGAAAACATGCCGCAAATGCTGAAAGAAAAAAGAAATTGCCGGTTGGAAAAACCGTGCCATTGCCGTGCCATCGCGAACAAATTTTCAGACCTGTTGAGACACGCTAGCTTTGACCCTTGGACAAAACGCGGGCAAGTGAACGGGAGAATGCTATGCTAAACTACAAACGCTTGTTGAGGCATGGCCGGGTTTGCAACCAAGAGTAGTCATAACTATTATTTCGGAACACGCATGATCACGTGAAACATTAACGCAAATCAATCGCCGTGAGGGAGATCAATGTGGACCGGAAGAAACAACGACGCAACATAGACGCTTGATGTTTGAGGACGCACCTCTAGCGCAAATATTGCGAGCCCTTTCTGCCCTTGCCCTTATGAGCCCATCCGCGTTCCTACAGTCAACGAAGCTGAGCCATGCAGGAAAACAGCATCAAATGGAATAGCCGGCCGGCCCCCGTGCTGCACGCCACGAGGCAGCCCGGCCAGCCCGCCAACCATGCAAGCTTCCAAGCCAACCAGCTGAAGCTGGGTTGCTGGGCCATTGCGGTTGGAACTTGATGCGTCGCGGCGCTTTGGCAGCTTGGCCCAATTGGAAACCTACGCCAGCATGGAACGCCATGCTGACTCTGTGGTTTGGTTTTACGAAGGCTGCATGCGATCAGGTGAGCAACGCGATAATTTTTTGGTTCAGCCTGCAGCACATCGGTGTACAGTTGCTGTAATTGGTTTATTTGTTGTTGGTGTCGGCGCCATGGTGCTTCCCTCCAAAGATCGCTTCTACAGCTCCATCCTTCGCAAGGGGTGGCACTGGATATTCATTCTTATTGTGCCACTTGGGTTGGTGACACACAACATTTAAAACCAGGACTACTCAATAATATTGATGGCTTCACCCCAAAGTCGCACCCCTTTTCAGTACTCTGGAATCTTTGGAGCCCCTACTAAACCAAGGGGATGCTATTTCAGGCTGTAAAAAGTAGCTATGCTTGGAAACCGAACAAAACACGCTCAAACATACATTTCATTGCATTATATTGCATTACGACCTATTACATGACATGATATGCCAGTACATGATATGACATGACACTGCAGGACACGACACTACTACACACCACCACAGTAGCATTACTAATGTATCAACATAAATAGTTGGATATACAATCACATAATTGGACTTGCAATGTTTGAACATATTGCTGGATATGATAATATACTAGCGGCAAGCCGGTCGTCGGCTTGAATGGTCAGCCTCGGATTGTTGTCGGCTCCACTTCTTTTCTCATGGGTAGTAGGCTCCCTTACTGGTACCCCACCAATAGGTCCACGTTGGTGGACATAGTTTGGGCACCTACAAGCATTGCTAGATAAATTTCGCAAGTTGGATTACAAACCAAATCTGGTTGGTGATTTCAACCCCTACAAAAAAATAGGCAACCAACAAATTGTTAATGATTGCTAGGGAAAAAAAACATGTTTAAAATCACCACCCAGACATTCTAGTAATTGACGGTACCACTTCGAACTACGCTCTGGTTTTATGCTTCCGTGATGGTCATCGATACCTGAGGGGTGATGGTGCTTTGGGTTGATTGGTAATTAATTTATGGTTAGTTCAGCTGTCCGACTATCACTGCAAAATCATATGATATCAATATTGATGCTCAATCAAATCAGTCCTTTGTTGATAGCTGATGATGCTTGTTTTTAAAACACTCAGCTAGCTCAGATAGTGTAGTTGGCGCTTCGAATGGTCCCGTGGTGGCTGATAGTTGGCATGGACCCACAGATATATAGATTTGTCCAGACATGGTGTTAATCCTTTGGGGCATTCCCCAGTCCCCACATTTGTACTTTAAGGCCACCATCGTGGCTGGTGAAGATGGTGAAAACATGCGAAGATTGATTGTGATTGGCTTTGTCTTATGACGTAACTTCCTTTTTCTCCAATATTCATTTCCAATTTGACTCCTCATATGGTTCTTTCGGATGTTGAACAACTTAAAATAGGCGGTGACTAGCTGCGATAGACTTAATCAATCAATGAAAATCCAGTGAACAACTTATGGCACAGGATCAAAACAAGCGTGTCAAAATGTTGAAATCTAATTGCTTCATATTATTACTTCATTCAATCGCCAAACAACAAACCCACCATTTCACCATGTTTGCATCACGGAGTCACAACGGAGTTTGGTGATGGCTGCTAACTGGGCACATGTGCGGCAGGCCATCAGCATGGTCACGGATGCCCTCCAGTTTTTTGACCGAGGTAAAAACTAGGGTAAAATTGTTGTTTACAGGCTTGGTTACCTACTATAAGGGCAACTGGAAGCATAGGGTTGACTAAAGTTAAATCTAGGCTGACTAACTTTTTACATATAACTATTAACTACTCTGGGGGGGGCGCAGTATACCTGTACAGAAACTACACCAGCTATCGAAACGATATAGCAACAGCTCGACTCAATTCATGCTGGGGATTGGCTCACAACCACCAGGGACGCGAACGCCGGTGGCCGACCACCTCACCGGTGGCACGGCCCCACGTCGGACACCTGCAATGATAGGTTTCTTTGAAGGCTGAGTCAGGCAGGGTATTGCCTTCAATCAATAGGTGATGTATAGGCAGGGTACTGTTTTTGCAAATCTCTCACTACAAACCTATAGATCGAATACGTTAGATTCATCAGCGGACGACTCGAGCAGCGGAGTTCCGGGCCAGCTGTGAAACCGGTGACAGCACGGAAGCGTCCCTGAGTTCGTGTAGACACATGCCATCCGTCGAGACATCGAGACACATGCCAGTATATACTGGAAAACATTGGCAGGGCGACGAAAAGTCACGATCCTGGCGGAACACCTCCGCCAGACATTGGGGGCATAATTTACCTTAGAGTTCTTTCGGAGTAATGGATCCTTGTTATAAAAATGCTTCTCAGTTATACCACAGGTGGTGGCCGTAACTTTATGGGTCTTCACTATGCAGTGAATTATCCTCCTGTTGGTTGGTAGTTTTTGTTGGAACAGAATGGCCACCCATACGTGATTGCTACACAGGCTGATGTTGTTGGCCATTTTGGTTCTATATAACCAGAAAAATATCGCCATACAATAGGTCTCACTAAGGGCATCAGTGCTATATGCTACCATATGCTAATGCACTAGCGGCGCCCTATCTATTGACCATATGATGATGGAATTTAGATGTCAGTAATGATGGGCAATTATGTCAGTGCTAACAGGTTCATCATGATAATAATTGACCACCATCACTAATTGATTTGCCATACTGATCATCTTTTAAGCCATGAACATGTATAGCCACGTCAATGACAGTGGTTCACCCTAGAGTTGTGGTTCCCCCTCTAGGTGGTGATTGAGTGCTCTATGCCAGCGTTCATCATTTTACGTGGGACGCTCAATCCCATTCCCCACTAAGCTTGGGATTCCCATCATGCTGCCCGGCCAAGCTTGGTCATTGTGATTTAATTTGTTGTGTACCCTGTGGCAATTTACTAAGAATAGATCAAAGAAAAGTTCTAGATCATAGAAAATGTCTTTTTGGTGGGATATTGGTGAATGCTCTATTGGCAAGCGGGAATGCCATGAATAGCCAGAACTTGAAATTAACTCTTCAAGTGTATAATCTATACATATATATTATATATATAATATAATCTATGCATGTAATAATATATTGTATGTATTGAAACATATATATACATATATTATGTCTGTAAATAAAAAATGTTACATAGAATATATATATATATATTATAATATATGAACATAGAGAACATTTTGTACCCACAAGCACAGTGCCACCTTAGTCGAGGACAGCACAACGGTGGCAACAGCTTCAGATGCATCCCTTGGCCGAGCATCATGGCCGCTGACCAAAATGGCAGGGCCCGCAGGTTTGTCTTGAGTCACCTGCGAGTAGGGGAGATGTTTCCGAGACAGCAGAACATACCATACATGCTACTCACATAATGTATATATACAGTAAATGCATTATATATATATGTAATGTATATGTGATGTATATGGAATGTATATGCAATCTATATGTAATGTATATGTGATTTATATGTACATGATGTAAACAAATACATACACATACACACACAAACATCAAATACACAAATATCATGACAATGCAACAAAACGTGTTCTCTACTTCATATGTGTATCTAAACATGGAAGTAGGATACACCTGGATAAAGTAGGTATTCTACAACAAAGGTACGGCATGGCTGCGATCTTTTACTCACAGACCTGGTTCTAATTAAATTCTTCAGGTGCAAATTTGCATGCCCTAGGACTGGTTGAATCCTGTGTTGCAGCTGCTATCAATGAGGATCATGATGATATACATAGAAACCCATGAATAGTAGGTATATAATCAAATCGACACCAGGGATAACAAGTGATGATGATGATGATGATGATGATGATGATGATGATGATGATGATGATGATGATGACGATGATGATGATGACGATGATGATGATGATGATGATTATGATGATGCAAAGTTTCGTACAACGTTGTCAGAATTTATCGTATATATCTCACACATTGCTGCGTCTTGTTTGCGTATGCTGTGTGCCGCTACGGCTGCCTACTTCGACACTCCCGGGTACAAAGTGATTACACCTGTTAACTTAACCATGCTTAAGTTAACCATAGGTGTTCAACCACCTTAACTTAACCATGCTTAACCATAGGTGTTCAACCATGGTACATCATGAAGCACCGCAGCACCTGATGGCCTGGGTCCAACCCCGCAGCCTCTGTAGGTGCCGGCGTGCCGAGAAGGGCATTGTGCGCAGCGTCCAAGCACTTCATCACCTGGGCTCGGTAGCTGGTGAGAGTAAAGCTGCTAGCAGCTTTGCTTATTTTCGATTAAGGATACGAAGCTTAAGGTCGATGGAGATCAGGCCCAAAGTAGTAGCTGATCATTTGATCAACGGCTGGAGAAGGACATACGCAGTGAAAAAAAATGAGGTTTGACCCATGGATGGCTGTTGTGATGAATCGACAGCTGACGAGAAATGGTAATAAGTAATAAATGCCAATTGACCAATACATAGGGGATGACAAATAACAAAAATCCAGTGTTGGATTTGCGGTTGATAAGGATGTCAAATTATTCCTCTTTACAGGGGGCAGCAACTCAAAAAGAGAACCAAAAACAGCTTGGATTTGTTGCTGATAAATCCAAAAACCTATCTCCAAATATATACGACGAACTATTCTTAACAAATATAAAACCAAACTAGTAACCATTGCTGAACAATATGAAACCAAACGAATCTCCATTATGAACAAACCATACTAATTGAGCAGAATACTACCTAAAAACCTACCATGGCAATTTTGCAAGTAGTCATTATCAACCATTATTGACTTGTTATGTTTCACCAGTATCAAACCAAGCAATAGGCTATAATCATGAATCAACCAGTTGATGAAAACCTTTTGCTAATCTACTACCAATCCTCTACCTGAAGTAGGAAACCTGAGAAGTAACTATCGTCAATCGAGCATGCACATCCACGATCAGTTTATGTCCGCACATTCTAACCAGTATCAAACCTAATCAGTAACCAGTATGCATTGCACACTAGGGACCATTATCAACACGGTCGTAGCTCAGAAACCTTAGATAGACAGCATTTCCCTCGTTCAGGAGAGTGCATGTCTGGGTATGCGTATGCTTATCTCTGTATTTATGACACTCTGCATTGTAGACTCTAGATTGTGGGGTACAAATGCTTGTATGAACGTACATATGGAAGCATGCATGTATCTAAATGTATGCAGAAGTGAATACAAGTATGTATGTCTGTTTGTCTGTTTGTCTGTTTGTCTGTTTGTCTGTTTGTCTGTTTGTCTGTCTGTCTGTCGGTCTGTCTGTCTGTCTGTCTGTCTGTCTGTCTGTCTATCTGTGTGTATGTTATGTTATGTTATGTTATGTCATGTCATGTAATGTAAATGTAAATGTAAATGTAAATGTAAACGTAAATGTAAATGTAAGTGTAAATGCAAAGTAATGTAATGTAATGTAACGTAATGTAAAGTAATGTATGTACGGATGTATGTTTGTTGTATTATGTTATGTTCTGTTATTCTATATTATGTTATGTTATGTAATGTAATGTAATGATATGTAATGTAATGTAGTGTAATGTAATGTAATGTATGGATGTGTGGATGCATGCATGCAATGCACGTGTGAGTTACGGATGTGTGGATGCATGCATGCAATGCATGTGTGAGTTACGGATGTGTGGATGCATGCATATAGCATGTAACATACATAAACCGCACAGATGATCATAGAGGTACAATCAACGATGTATCCGCATGAATTGGTATATCTATATTGACAGGTTTCATGATCGCTACCCTGCCCACCGTCGGCAATTTCTGCTTCTCGATGGGGGCATCATATACCATTTCACAACTGCAAATGACGCAAGCTGGGTATATCAATGTGTATATGACACGTACACATTGATTATGCATGGCATGACATTAATATTATGATATCTATCAATCATCAATAGTTTTGAATCAAAAACAACTTATGATTGACCATGATTCCTCTATACACTGTGGCTTTTGGACAAACCAGCTTGGAATCAACCAACAAGCGGGGTTCTGAGGAGTCGCCCCAATCCAATTCTTGTATCAAGTGCCAGCTCTGAATGGCTCTAGCAGCCCAACAGGAACGCCACACGAACTACTCACAGCATGCTGCATGCTGATATGGTGGTTTCTCAGAATACGGGTACCCCCAAATGATCCAATATAAACCATCTATATATTTATTACTAAACCAACCATTTTTGGGGGTCCGCTATTTTGAGAAACACCCATCTTGATATCATTTTATATCCATCCCCAGCACAACAGCTGCACTCACTTGGACACTGAGCCAGGTCACCTGCAAATTCGTGCCCCCCAGCTGCAGGCACTCCGTCAATCCCACAGTCAAAGCATCCTCCTGAGCGAAGCGCCAACCCTCACGACGGGGGATGGTGGATGGTGGATGATGGTCATTAGTACTTTGCAATAGTGGCGCATTGACTTATAGAGGTTATAAAATTCTTATAAACTGGCTTTAGATTTAAAGCAACGGATCACAACTAGAGTACAGCTCAGCAGTCGGTGTTAATATGAGTATCAGTCTAAGCAATTCTACCCGTGGTGGAGACACGGAAAATCACCAGAATTTGTGAAGATTCCAACGCACAGCAGAACAGTTCGCTTGGATACTCATCTACCACTTTTTGTATTGATCCTTATCAGTTGCAAGAAACGTGGGTTGACTGTTCTGGATTCACATCACGAGACGACTACATGGCAGTTAGGCAAAACATCGTGTCAAGCCGTTCGTTCTGCTTTGCCATGGCTTTGACCGGTTTGAGCTGCCTTTGATAAGAACAATGACCCAACCAAAGAATAAGAATCATGTTCCAAAGAGGATGGTTAAAGATTTGAAGATCTTCTTTCCTCGCCACAACTTCCGTTCGAAACCACCAGCCGTCTCAATTTCGCCGTCACGTGGGTTTATCTTTTAACGACTGCTGTTGATTCTTGTAATTCATACCCGTATCCTCTACTATTCTTGATTCTAAGTTCACCATTGCTGTAGAATGGGTTCTGATCCCCTATCATGGTTGGTATGGTGCCAATGGCCAAGCCTGATATTGAAAAACACTCCACTAACTCACTTGGCGATCTCAAAGAAACTCAATCCCGTGTTGCCCCCCACTGAATCCATCATTGGAAATGACCACTTCAGCAGGTAATCCAATTTTGGGGGGTACATTGGTTATGGGGTCAATATTAATCAACAAACAATAATGGGGGATAGTGAAGTTCAGGTATGTCTGTGGTTTGGGGTACATCATTGGTGAGTCATGGCCTCAAGGCTATCCATCGTGTTGTTGCATATCCCGTTTCCGATTCACCATTTCCCCAAATCCGGCCACGGTTGGTCAAATTGATCAGGTATTTGTTATCTGATATCCAAAATTAACCAAGGTCAAACATGATGCGAATCACAGTGATTAACCCCTACGATGCCCTCTTAACCACTATATCATATTGTATCGGTTACTATTGTGATTGGTAATACTTTAATTCATCTGTTACGATCCCAGCTGTACAAACAAATGCCTGGGGCTATCAACCCCAACCTGCCACTTGACCTACCAACCACTGCCTTTCGCAACGCAACACATGCGTTGCAAACCGCCTCTCCTTCGGTTTGCAGCAGCAGTTCTCGGCCAGGTAGGCGCCAACTCGATAGATCTCCTGAGACAAATGAGCTTCACCAGCAGCACAGCAGTTAAGGGTGAGCCATTGATGGTTCACCACCGGTTGGTGGTTTAGCCATCTCAAAAATATGTTTGTTAATCAACCATCCCTTAATATGTAGAAACAAATGTGTCTTAAAACCAACAAGTAGCAAACCATTGGCTAATGACTAATGATTTATCAATCGCACTTAACAAGAAGAATAGTTAACCATAATGGCTGATTCTTAAGCATTGTCACTTATTTGGCAACAATCAATGTTTACCAGCGTGAATGGTGGATTCACAGTTAATTAATGTTAGCAAATGCCAATTATTGATTATGGTCAGTGGTAAATGAACAAACTGCTGGTCGGTGGCTAATCAACCAATTCTCGATCAACCAGGGATCAATGTTCAATTCTTTGCTAATCAAGCATAGCTGTATAAACAAATGCTTAACCAAACATGTGTACATAATTTCACCGTTGGTGCGAACCATGTGTCAATGAATTGTTCATTCATCATTGGCAAACGGTAGCGGTTGATCTTGCATGGTGATTCAGGAACGAAGCAGTTAAGTTGAAGCATCATTTTTGTCAAGTCACCACCCACCATTACTCTAAGGCGCCATTGATCAAGCACTATTTGGTCAATGGAAAACGTTTGAACAAATGGTGAGGCATTGATGAACCAAAGAACTCACCACTACAGTAATTGACTAATGCTTTGATCAACAAACTATTTATAATTAATATAGCACCAATTCACCATATGAAATTCATTTCAATGCTTCGTTGAAGCCATTCACCATGAACTAAATAAGCATTAAGAGCGCTAATGATTAATTGACTCACCATTGACCGTTAACCATTGGCCGTAAGCTGTCAATTCAACACGGATTGATTATTTACCATTCATCGTGAACCTAGTTTGGACCGCCAAGCGTCAACCATGAACAATGGATGGGCAAACCAGTATCCACTAATCAACTAGCCATCAACGACGAACACATAATTCTTGGCCTTGACCATTGACCTTTCACCATGTTCAATGTGTTGATGACCGTCCGCTAAAAGCAGCAAATCATGACATGTTTGGACCCATTTGCGGGGGTTGTGGTACCCCACAATTGGTGAAAGCCACATCAAGTTCAATAAGTCTTGGGGCGGGGCTCCCGTAGATATACCCCATGCTCTGGAGGCACACCTAGAACTTCAACTACATCGCGTCCATATATCAAGAAAACAACTTAATGGGATGACCAGTAGCCATCCAATAGTTTTGCTGATAGGTATAACTTGATGGTATCACTACCGTCATCCAATGGATGTTACAACGAGGTCGGGGATGACCAGTATCACTTGGTACCAACGCTATGGCAGCCCTTAGATTTCCTAGTTTCCAAGCAGAAATGATCATGGACACAGCCTTAGGAAAGCAAACATCATTGACAAGCTACCGGCTTTAGGGATAAGGCTACCTGCTTTAGGAAATGATCGTTTCCATATGTTTCCATGATATGGCTGTGGGTCAAAACCCGGTAACCCTGGTTCCCCCATCATTAACCTTTGTTTTCCCCTATTATTGTTGGTAAATCCTCCATTAGTTGGTTGGTTAATATTGACCCATAGCCATATCCAAATAGTTCAACAAACGTCTTCAGGGATCATGGACACAGCCCCTCCCAGCCGCCGGCGCCTGGTAGATTTGTTCACGTTCGCCGTCCGTGTAAGCCGCGTCTCCAGCCTTCAAATCTTCTGCCTGGTGGTGCGAGGTCAGGACTTTGGGCGCTACGGTTGAGCTACCCACCTGGTTCTTGGTGAGGGGTCGATAAGGCCCGGGAATAGAGGTGGTACCGATCTCAATGTTTTAGGATTCTCAGGATCTTGATGTTTCTGCTGTTCTGCTTTGTTGGTGCTGTCAAAGCTCTCGTTGTCTTTGTCTGTGTGGCTGTTGCTGTTGTTGCTGCTGCTCCTAGCGTTGTCTTTGTTCTTGGACCCTTAATGTAGGGGATCTTGTTGGTCGCTGGTTGATGGCCATTCTCGCTTGTCCGCTTGCTGTCATCATTGGGTAGCGACAGTTGTTGTCTTATTGCCTCCACGTTTCGATTTGATACTGCCGTTACTCTTCATGTTGCTCTAGTTGGTGGTCATTGTATCCCAGTAATTCTTGATAATGATTTTTTGTAGATGTTTTTCACCACGATCAACCTTTCTTGTTCATTAAAAAAACTATGATCAACCATGCTGCTGTTGATGATGTTGCAAGGTAATTTCTCGCTGGTGAATCAACAATCTGTCCCCAACAAGCCACTAGCAATTGAGTGGCCTTTTCACTGGTGGATTCGGCCACCAGGAGTTTAGCGAACTGGTCAAATTTGCTGAGCTAGGCATCAAAACCAAACAAACGTGGTTGGCTGTGCACACAAAGGGCGTGCGGCGTGTATGTCTTGGAAGCCACCAAGCAGCTTGCAAGACTTTCAGACGAAATAGATGGTGAATGATCAACCAGGTTACTGCTTGCTGTTAATGCGATGAACTTAGTAATTCTTATGGAGGTGTGTCTGTTCTTGGCCAGCCTTGGGTTGCGAAACGGACTGCCATTCCCAAGATGTGTATCAAAAGCTCAAGTTTTTGCATCTGTGGTCAGCCCTACCAGAAATGGGGTTGACATTACAATCATGGTGGGAAGATCTTTGACACATGTCCGGCCAGCCAAAAGCAACCACTAGAAAGCAAAACGACTCGGAGTGTAGCAGCATCAAAAGCCGTGGTTGGTTGGTTGGTTGGCTGGTTGGTCGGTTGGTTGTAACCCATCATCCCCAGGTAGCTTGAGAATAGAATAGCATCATGAAACCCAGCACCAAGTGTAAACAATCCTTGACCATCATCACTTGGTGCAATGTCATCAATGATGTGAAGCCATTTCTTGACAAGCTGGTTTACATCATTCAATCGTTTACATCATGAAACTCAGCACCAACCAAAATAGCATCATCAACCCATCATTCACAATTGTTCATGCAAAAGTCCGCAGACCAGCACCAAGATACATGATAAAAGTACGCTGCCGTGCCCTTCCTCGGAAACTCACTCCACTGTCCGGTGCCCATCATAGCGATCCAAACATGGATACCACCCGAAACGCAAACATGGCATTGGTAAACCACATCTGGTTGGGAAAGGGAACGGGGGAGGTGCTTGATTTTCTCACCACGCCGTTCAGATGGGGATGTCACGTCAATTCGGGAACTATATGACAGTAGAGCTTGCATCGTTTTGGAATCAACGAACATGTTTGGAGGGATGTAGAAATTCTGCTGTCGGTCCGCCGGGGTGTGTGAGTTAACTAAAGACTAGATCATTGAGATGCGGCATTAATAGGCCAAAGATCAGCTAGAAACAAAAATACACAAACTTGAGCTTCTCACGTGCTTATGTATATATATATATATATAAATATCAATACAACATATGATCGTAGATATTTATTTGTATATACATTATACATATATATATATATGTGTAGTGCATACATCCGGTCTGTTTATTATCGTTGAGGTCTCACACAGTGAATGCCAACATCCATGATGCAAGAAAAACAAACATATAAATAATCGTCCCACAGTCATATACATTGCAAAGCATCCTGGCAAGCGAAGGCAGCGTGTCATCACTGTACCAGGGCCCACAATGAGCACGTGGATGACCATTAATTAACGTGTTAATCCATGAACAATAATTACTGTTAATAACCTCATTACTGTTGATGAACAGTAATTAATGATCATTTTTGCACCATTAATCAAATGAATACTGTTCTTAATAATCATCTATTAACGATCATGACTGTTGATGACCTCATAAAGTCATCTGATTCACAACAGCAATGAACCCTCCATTGATCCAAGCGTACTATGCTTCACAACGGGCAGGTCTTTGTCACCACGACTGGGACGACAACTGGATCCAGTTTTCGGCCAAAGATCTCATGGGGATGTTTCAAGGTAACCCCCGAAATGGCCATTTTAGTACAAGAAAATGATCATGGGGAGCGCCCTATTTCGAGTCACACCCGTCACACCCCTATGATCGTATGTATTGCTCATTGATGACAGTGAATATGAATACTTATGATCCTTATATTGACGGAAATGCTTCTGTGTGGCATCTCTACTCTAATTGAGTACATACCCATCTCCTCTATGGATATGTTGACTGATATTTTTGTGAAACAAATTGTATCAATCATTGTCCAAAATCAAGCTGATAAATGAAACTCTTTGGTTAGTCTTGCAGCTTTGCATATTTGGACATATTTGAGTCGGTTCAAAAACCCTTTCGCGGCTATAACCAAGAAAATACTCTATCTGAACCCCTAATGCAGCAACACTACCATCATCATCTTTACCAAGAATAAATTCATGACTCATGATATTAATATTAACTTTAACTAAGTGTTCGCAAACCACCCCGGAATAAAACAATTGCCAACCTCGGCTTCAAATCATAAAACCACCCCTGGATAGAGTGTGCCGTCCGGGGATGTTATTTGAAGCCATCAACATGTAATCGCTGTCAATTGTCAGTTGCTGCAATTAATTAGCTGTCTACATCCCTACAAAAAAGCCGACGTCAACGGTGGAGTTGAGATTGCCAAAAACTCAGCTGGAAGTTAAGAATCACCATCGAATTAAAAGGAAAACCAGCCTTATATGATTTAGGAAGGATATTTTGACTTCCATATCCAGGTTAGTTTCAGGAATCACCTTAACTTTTAAAGGATTTTCCACTTCCAGGTTTGTTTCAGTAAGGGTATTTGACGGCGGAGAAAAGGTTAAACAAAAACGACATGCCACTCCCACTTCAGTACTGCCTAATTCAAACCCCCACTGCAGCCAATCTATCATTTGTTGTCAATGATGCCTATATGCCTATTGACTAATTAGCAATACTAAACTTAGACCAATTTCATCCAATCCCAATTCAATGCCAAAAGCCCCACACCAGCCCATTTTGTATCCGTAGTTGTTGAAGTTAATAATTGGTTAACAAGACAAAAATCACCACGTCGGACTTAGGACCATTTATAGTTCGTTGTCAATTCCGACAATTGATTAGCAAGACTAAAATGACCACATCAGCGGGCACGTTTCGTATAACCGTTGTCAATCAAGGTAATTGTTTAATTAACAAGAAAACTCAATTAGGCTAAATTAAAGAGGTCAAGTAACAGGTTGTTATGCTAAAAATTGTCAATTAGTCGAAAACTCATGATTTTCTGAATCCAAGAGGCTAATTGACGGGAGCAAAATTCACTAGGATAACATGTCATTACTATTCATTAATGCTGCTTAATATACACATCACTTGTCCACACAACTCGGGATGATCGTTACCACCGCCTGCTCCACCAACACCTGCAGTAGCGGCAAAAACAACAACCAACAGCGACCACAAAACCACAACTGTTACACAACCAACCAACCAACCAACCAATGAAACCAGCAACAGAAACAGCAACAACAATGACCAAACACAACGGACAAAGGACAACAGCAAGAACTGCTGGGGATTCTGGGCCTTCCTCAAGCGACAGTGGAGACATGTGCAGCCCACAGTCGGTGCCAAGCAGCAAACCATAGGTTAGCATCTCCAGCACACCTGAAACGTGGTAAAAATGTTGGGAAACCCCTTGGGAAAACCGTGGGAAAAGCATTGATCAACCCTTTGGAAAACCATGCTGACAAATGTTGTTGTTGAATGGGGGAGAGTCGTATTCATCAATGCTAATCTGACGCTTGATGGATCCGGGCGGACCCAGCAAAGCGATGGCTAAGGGGCTAAATTAAAGAGGTAATATATTCTTGAAACAATATGATTGGTCGACCACTGGGTGGATAGGTACCTGAAAGGTACACCAGCCATAGAGTCCATCAATCGTCAAAAACTGTTGGCCAACTGTTCTCAACCATTACTATCCATTGTAATCCACTGATCAATCAGTCAACCAAGATCTGTCCATGAACGGACTACTAACCGCCACGAAGCAATCTCTGCCCACCATGCTACACCACCATAAGAGCAGCAAGAAAGCATCATGAAACCAACGTTTGGCGATCAACAAACATTCATGGAACCGCTAACGTCCTACATCAAGCACTTTATTCATGAGTCATTGATTTATCAACACTCATGACCATGCTTAATCATGAGAAACAATTTTCAACAATCATTTTTGACCATCAAGCTATCAAACCGTGATTGTTGCGGTGTTGTTGCTCCAGGCATGGCAAGTTCACCACGATTCACCAACAGGCTTGTCATGAACCCAATGGCTAATGATTCTCAACCATTCATCAGCCTCAATCATTGTCACACCAGCTATGATCATCATAAACCACCATGGTGAACCACCATTGAACCGTGTTAACCACATATCACTACCAGTAGTACCCGGGCAAGCCGGGGGCGGAAGTTTCCCAAGGTCAAGCACTATAAGATCAAAGAAAACGGTGGCCTATAATTCAGAGGCAAAAGTGCCTATAGTTTGTTGGAATGGTTCTTTCAAAAAATTGTGCTTCCTGTTGTGCGACAAAACCACCACACAAAACCACCAGCACAAAACCAGCAAAACAAGACCACCACACAAAGCCACCAACACAAAACCACCAACGCAAAACCACCAACGCAAAACCACCAACACAAAACCACCAACACAAAACCACCAACGCAAAACCACCAACAAAGCCACCACACAAAACCACCACACAACACCACCACAGAAAAACCACCAGCGCAAAACCACCAACA
>VSDK01022694.1:41994-60076 GCA_009767595.1 Symbiodinium kawagutii
AGACATCTCTTGCTCTTGGCATCTCTTGCTCTAGACATCTCTTGCTCTAGACATCTCTTGCTTCAGACATCTCTTGCTTCAGACATCTCTTGCTTCAGACATCTCTTGCTCTAGCCATCTCTTGCTCTAGACATCGCTTGCTCTTGACATCTCTTGCTCTAGGCATCTCTTGCTTCAGACATCTCTTGCTTCAGACGTCTCTTACTCTAGACATCTCTTGCTTCAGACATCTCTTACTCTAGACATCTCTTGCTTCAGACATCTCTTGCTTCAGACATCTCTTGCTTCAGACGTCTCTTGCTTCAGACATCTCTTGCTTCAGACATCTCTTGCTTCAGACATCTCTTGCTCTAGCCATCTCTTGCTCTAGCCATCTCTGGCTCTAGACATCTGTTGCATTAGCCATCAGTTGCAGTAGTCATTGTGGTTGTTGGTAACACGGAAGTATGCTTCCAAACTTCCTTTGATGAATCATTACCATTAAAACTATCGTTATCACCAACCACAATTTCACCACCATTCAGAACTTAGGCACCACACCAGTAAGCATCAGCTGACAATATTCCTTTCATTTGCCATCAAATGAGACATCAGCCACCACCACCAACCACAACCACTCGTCAACCATTATCCAACATGATTGAACCACCAGCTAAACCACTAGCCAACCACTCTCACCCACTAGTTACGCACTACTTCACCACTATCAAACATACGACTTCAGCACTATCAACCACGAGTAAACCACTATTAGCCGCCATAAATCATCACTAATCACTACTAATAACATTTAATCGTCATTAACGGCACCATTACTCCCCATGATCAACCACCACCACCAGCAGCAGCTGCCACGCGGGCGGCACCGAAGACATCCTCGTTGCCCACTAGGGCGGATCGCGCCAGAATGCCGCTGGGAGCCGCCAGCTTCAGAAGTGCCTGGGATTGCATCCGCGGGGAACAACCAGAGATGGTGCCCTTTGTGATGCTCCTCATGATCCTGATTGATGGTGGGTAATGATGGTTAATAATTCACTGGTAGTTAATGATGGTGGTTTATGATAGTTGATAATGGTAAAATGAGTGTTTCTCAAAATAGGGGACCCCCCAAATCATCCAATATTAGTCATTTATAGTGATAAACCAACCATTTTTTAGGGTTCCCTATTCTAAGAAACAACCAAATAAGCGTTGATGGTTAATTTATGGTGGTTGATGAGCTCCGGCCCCCAGGATCGAGCCGTGGCGAAACACGCCATGCAGATGCCACATCCAGCGCTTAGTGATTGACTGGTTGGTGGTTGAACCACAAAAATATGGGTCAACCAACCAATCATTAGTAAATAATAGGGAAAATTAAAAGTATTTGAAACCACCAACCGGCTGATGGTGGTTAATGATGGTGGATAATGATTCATGGTGTTTAGCTATGGTCAATAGTAATGATTGATGGTGGGTCATGATGGTTAATAGCGATGATTGATGGTGGCTGATGATAGTTGCATAATAATGATCGATGCTGGTTGATGACGGTCCATCACAGTGATTGATGTTGGTTAATGATGGTCAATCACAGTGATTGACGTTGGTTAATGATGGTCAATCACAGTGATTGATGGTGGCTAGTGATGGTTAGTATAATGGTGATTAATGATGGTCAATAGCAATGATTGATGGTGGTCAATGATGGTCAACAATGCTGGTTAATGATTGTCAGTAGTAAAAATTGATGGTGGTCAATATTGGTCAATCATGCTTAGCAATGAATGGTGGATGTGAATGATGTTAAACAATAATGATTGGTGGTGGCTATTAAGAACCGTTGCTGTACTGTGAAAATAAAAATTGATGAGCAATGCTGCTAGAAATGATTAACAGGTTTATGGCGGCTAATAGTGATAAGTAATAGTGATTAGCAATAGTGAATACGACCATTGGATCATTGCCAACCACCATTGATCATTATTGATCATCCTGATGGGCATTACTATCACATTGACCATGATTATTTATGGCAAGTACGTATGGGATCACAGATTATTGTCACCATCCACTACGAAGCATTGGTCTTTGACCCATAGAACTAGCCACCAATCATGAACCATTGTCAGCTGACCACTTGTAACAGGCACTAACCATCATCAATCATTGTCCTTCATGAACCTTGGAAGGCTGCAACCATTGCAAACCTATGATCAATCATCATCTAATTAATTACTGTTCTGAATATGCAATTTATCATGATCAACTGCTCGAAGGAAATTTGGAAGTAAACCGTCCAATGAAATTGGAAAGTTGCAGCAGTCAGTGTGTCAGTCAGATCACAGAGAAGATCACAAATGTGTGTGTGTGTGTGTGCGCGTGACAGGTAGCAAGTGCGCAAAATGCTGTGTTTTGACGATGTTTTGTGCTCCCAGACGCTCCAAAAAGGTAGGCTCGTCAAGTGGGTGCGAAGGTCAGTTGGGAAAGTGATTGGCAGAAATTGCACCTGGCTGTGGCGAAACGCGAATTTGTAAGCCAAAATCGTAAAAATTGAGGGCCTCCAAGGATGTTTAAAAGATCAGATGTGCAAAACGTGCACCGCTCTGTGGCCAAACGTGCATGTGCAAATCGCAAAACGCCAGGTGTTCGCGACGTCTATGGAAAATGACATGCGCAAAAAGTGCATGGTGGTGCGATGCTGTGGCGAAATGCACATTTTCGGGGCAAAATCATCAAACAAACAGCGGGTTTTGGGATGATTCGAGAGGTTCCACGAGGAACAGAACAAGATCATCATCATCCTCGTCATCAGCAGCAGCATCACAATTGCCACTAATCACCTTCACCTTCACCTTCACCATCATCACCATCATCATCATCATCATCATCATCACCATCACCATCACCATCACCATCGTCATCATCATCATCATCGTCATCATCATCATCATCACCATCATCATCATCATCATCATCATCATCCTCGTCATCAGCAGCAGCATCCAATTGCCACTAGTCACCTTCATCATCATCGTCATCATCATCATCATCATCATCATCATCGTCATCATCATCGTCATCATCATCATCATCATCACCATCATCATCATCATCATCATCACCATCATTCATCATCATCATCATCATCATCATCATCATCACCATCATCACCATCATCATCATCATCAGCAGCAGCAGCAGCATCACAAGTGCCACTAATCACCATCATCATCACCATCATCATCATCCTCGTCATCAGTAGCAGCATCACAAGTGCCACTAATCACCTTCACCATCAACACCACCACCACCACCACCATCATCATCATCATCATCGTCATCATCATCATCATCATCATCATCATCATCATCATCATCATCATCATCATCATCATCATCATCATCGTCATCGTCCTCCTCGTCGTCGTCGTCGTCATCATCATCGTCGTCCTCAGCAGCAGCAGCAGCAGCAGCAGCAGCAGCAGCAGCAGCATCCAACGCCCCCCTCGTCACCTTCATCATCATCATCATCATCATCATCATCATCATCATCATCATCATCATCATCATCATCATCATCTTGACCATCACCCTCATCATGTGGCAGCCAAGTACGTGTCACAGCCAAAAAGGTGTCACAGCCAAGTAGGTGTCACAGTCAAGTCAGTGTCACAGCCACGAAAGTCTCACAGCCCAGTACAGTAAGCGTCACAGCAAAGAAGGTCTCAAAGCCAAGTCAGTGTCAACTCAACTGAACGGTCACAAACACGTAAGTGTAACAGCCCAGAACACAAAAGAGCCAAGTAAGAAAAACAACCGCAGAGAAAAAACAGAAGAGAAACACACCAGAAGGAAAACCTAGCAAAAGTAAAGCGTCAGCAAAGGAAAAACATCAAATAGAAAAGGCACCAGCAAAGAAAAACACCCGCAGAGAAAAAACACCAAAGCAAAGGAAAAATCATCGGAAGAGAAAACACTAGCAAAGGGAAAACACCAGCAACGAAAAAACACCAACAGAAAAAAAAACACCATCATCACCTTCAACCATCATCCACGCCATTACTTCATCTCAAACAACTCCCTCCTCCTATAGGCTAATCTCTCTGGCTTCCCCCACCGGCTTGTGTGCTTGGTATGTTGGCTACAATAACCATTCATTCACCATTTTTACTCATTGTGGGTCAAAACCCTGCACCCTTAGGTATCCCTGGTGTAACCAACGTTTTCCCTACTATTGTTGGAAATTGTCCCCTTAAAATTAATGGTTCACTGGTGTTTTCAAACCCCATGGAAAATGTTTGTCAACCAACCATTTGTTAATAGTTACCAGGGAATATAAGCCTACCAACCAGTAATTGTTTTACCACTAAACCATTGCTGTTGCTTATTATTCCCTATGATTAGCCAACAAATCAACGGTATTATAAACCAGTATTGACCATTTATTGTTGGTTATCCCCTGTTCTTAACCGTTAAAATCCCTTATAAAGCTATTAAGACCCCCCCAAACAAATGTAGGTTGGTTATTAACCATCGTGAATCATTAAGCATTCATTACCATATAAAACCACCAACCAAACAGAATGGTTATACCCTGTACCCTTGGTTCCCCATCATTAACCATTGTTTTCCCTATCATTATTCTTTATTATGCCCCATGAAATTGGTTAGTTCATATTGATCCATAGCCACATAAGTAGTATTGACCCCCAACCATCACGACGCTGGACCTATGAAGAATCGCACCGGCGGTTTCGCGCCTCAGCGGATAATTTGCTCTCCTCAGGGGTCAAATCCGTGTAGCCCCCACCAGCCGCCTGCAACGGTAGCCAGGGGAAGCCGACGGTAGCCATGCGTAGCCATGGGAAGCCTCCACCAGCCACCATAACAGCCATGGTTTGTTTGGCTAAGAGTGGTTAATGATGGCGATTGGTGAATGACGCTTAATGGGTAATGATGTTTTGCGGCGAACTTTAATGGTCAATCATCAGTAGTAATTGGAATTATGAGAATAATGATGGTTACGGGTTGATAATGTTTGATAATTGTGGATTGACGGTAATGGTGGTGAAATGATGGATTGATATGGTTGATAGTGAAAAATGTTTTATACTGGTGTCCGGTACTGCTAATGGTAATGTTGGTACTGTAAACAATAGAACAATGATGACTGAAAATTGTAATTCACTGGTATGGTAAATGTAGTTATCCCGGCAAGCGACCCCAAACAGTGTGGTGGCGGAAATTGGGTACAGGACACTGTATCGCACAGATATGAGAGCACACATATGAGAGCACACATGTAAGAACAAAACAAAAGAGCACACATGTGAGAGCGCAAATGCGAGAACACAAATCTGAGAGCACACATGTGAGAGCACACATATGAGAGCACACATATGAAAGCACACATGTGAGAGCACACATATGAGAGCACACATATGAAAGCACACATGTGAGAGCACACATATGAGAGCACACATATGAAAGCACACATGTGAGAGCACACATATGAGAGCACACATATCAAAGCACACATGTGAGAGCACACATATGAGAGCACACATGTGAGAGCACACATATGAGAGCACACATGTGAGAACACACATATGAGAGCACACATGTGAGAGCACACATGTGAAAGCACACATGTGAGAGCACACATGTGAGAACAAAAAACAAGAGCACACATGTAAGAGCACACGTTTGAGAGCACACATGTGAAAGCGCACAAATATAACAGCACACATGTGAGAGCACACATATGAAAGCACACATGTGAGAACACACATGTGAGAGCAAACATGTACGAGCACACATATGAAAGCACAAATTTGAGAGCACACATTTGAGAGCACACATGTGAGAACAAAAAACAAGAGCACACATGTAAGAGCACACGTTTGAGAGAACACATGTGAAAACACACAAAAATAACAGCACACATGTGAGAGCACACATATGAAAGCACACATGTGAGAACACACATGTGAGAGCAAACATGTACGAGCACACATATGAAAGCACAAATTTGAGAGCACACATTTGAGAGCACACATGTGAGAACAAAAAACAAGAGCACACATGTAAGAGCACACGTTTGAGAGAACACATGTGAAAGCACACAAAAATAAGAGCACACATGTGAGAGCACACATATGAAAGCACACATGTGAGAACACACATGTGAGAGCAAACATGTACGAGCACACATATGAAAGCACACATGTGAGAACACACATATGAGAGCACACATGTGAGAGCACACTGTGCGAGCACACATATGAAAACACAAATGTAAGAGCAAACATGTGAGAGCACAAATGTAAGAGCACACATGTTAGAGCACACATGTGAGAGCACAGATGTGAGAACACAAATCTGCGAGCACATAAGAGCACACAAATAAGAGCACAAATGTCAGAGCACACATAACAGAGCGCACATAGGAGAGCACACATATGGGAGCACACATGTGAGAGGACAAATGTGAGAGCGCAGTGAGCACACATGTGAGAGCATGGTTGGAGAAATCTTGAGAAAATCTCTTCAAAAGCAAAAATTAGCACCGCGCGCAGACGAGAGCGATCTGACACGAGCGACGTCCGCAGAGGGTTGCGCGAGCGAAATCAAAATTTGCACCGCGCGCAGACGAGAGCGATCTGACACGAGCGACGTCCGCAGAGGGTTGCGCGAGCGAAATCAAAATTTGCACCGCGCGCAGACGAGAGCGATCTGACACGAGCGACGTCCGCAGAGGGTTGCGCGAGCGAAATCAAAATTTGCACCGCGCGCAGACGAGAGCGATCCGACACGCACAAAGTCCCCAGAGGGTTGCACGAGCGAAATCAAAATTTACACCGTGCGCAGGCGAGACGCAAAAAGGCAAAGGTATGAAAGGTACCTGAAGTCTCCGTGCCACTGCGATTTGCGATTTCAAGCCTTGATGTTAGAAAATACTGCGACCGCCAAGAAAAAGTGATCCCGAGGCATACGAGTCCTGCACCTGTCACGAAACATGATCTCGACATAGCAGATGCAAAAAACGACGACAGTCTCACAAAAACGGGCGTTTTGAGCTCATCAAAAGAGCGCTCAAGATCACGAAATACTGCGCCTGCCACGAAAAAGTCAACGTTTTCGGACACGCTCATTTGTGTGCGCCTGCCAGCGTTTTTGCAACCTCGCAAAGTCGACGACAATTACACGTTTTGTGACATGCATCAAATTCCTTGCACCTGCCACGGATTCCTAATGCCCAAGAAGGACAAATGTGAGGTTTCCCTTGCGCCTGCCAAGTAAAATGCACATTGATCCAAAAACGAGCACGGCGCGCAGACGAGAACGCAGCTCCGGAAGAGAGCTCTCTCGCGAGCGCTTTCGTGCGAGGCTTCTGTCAAAAACGGAAGATGAGGGAACGTTTTGGACGAAAGGGTCGACGAATTAGCCGCCCGCGCCAGCAGCACACCTGGAATACACAGGGTCCTTTTCCCTTACCGTAAGAACCCCTTCAGTGACACACTGTTTGGGGATAAAATATGATCAATAGCTGATCATTCGGAATCATTCCGTTGTAGACAATAATGGTTTATCATTGATGAGTAGCAATGGTTGAAAATGATGACTCATCTGGTAGAACATTGGGCTGTTGATGATTAGATGATGGTCAATGGAGATTCATGATGATTCCTGGTCGGTCAGCGGTTGATAAGGATGAATGACGCCTAATAAGGAATAATGGAGTAAACTTGCTGATTTAGTGTAAAGTATATAATGGTGAATAATGATGACTGTAGTAGTAATGGCAACTAGAATTGCTCAACATTAATTCATTCATTATGATCAATAAACTGCTCAAGGGTTCATAAATAATGGTCCAGTGTCACAAGCTGACTCGTGCCCTAGGGCCAACAATGGTTTATAAACGATGCTAACAACAAAATAGCCAATAGTCAATGTCTAATACTAAGAATCCTAACAATATCTGGTTGGTGGTTTCAACCCCCATGAACAATATTGGTCAACCGACCATTTGTTAATAATTACTAGGGAAACATAGGGAAAATTAAAAATGGTTCAAGCCACCAGCCAGGCTACCTCATACTAATTTACTAATGCTCATTGAGGCTATACATGGTATCAATAAAACTCACGAGGGTGGTGCCTAAGAGTGCCGAACTAAATCGAACTAATTACGTCTGGCTGGTCGTCAGAATGCATTGGGCCTTGGAACTCAAGGCCTAGATTGATAAACAGTAACCGCCACTTAACGTTACTTGATTATGTTCGATTCACGTTTGAGCATCCTTAACATTGGTGAATCACAACAATTCATGAGCATCAACTGCATCAACCATCCATAACCACTATGAACTGAACCATCTCAACCGTTCAGGTGACCCACCATCCATCCTGAACGTTGACCATCCATGGCCCCGGCTGCTCCGCACGCCTTGGTCGGTGGCAGCTTGGGAATGGTGGCGTTGGCCACGGGAGCTTCGAAGCCACCATGTCTCAAGTGGTCCTGGGGCAGCCAAGCCAAGCTGTTCGAGGCGGACGAATGGTGAAGTGTTGTAACATGGCGAGCTGGGTCAAGCCATTAACCAACCAACCAGTGGTTAACTAGCTGGTTAATGGTTAATAATAGGGGATACCAACTAGCAACTATAGAGGATATAGCAGCTATGGCTATGGGTCAATTTTAACCAACCAACAAATGGCTTATAATAACCAACCAAAGTACAAAGGGAAAACAGCCTGGTGAATGATGGGGAACCAGGGGTACGGGGTGAACTGACCCACTGCCACATGTTGTAACCTGGACCTTCAAGTGGGACAAAAAAAAGTGCTCAAGTGGTCATTTGATACACTTTTTTGTAGATCGAACGTTTTTTTTGGGCCAAGCTTAAATTCGAGCACTTCTTTTTCAGGTTGTGTTTTTTAATGCTTTCTCATGTTTCTTTCATGTTTTTTTCATGTTTTTCGTGTTTGTCAAGAAAAGTCTCATAACATCTTTTTTGACAGGTTTGGTGTTCTCATGCATGTTGTCCATTTCAGACTGCTCCTGTTTGTAGTATTTTGCTGACTAGCAATGAGCTTTTTGGAAACATGACATATGATGTAGCCCAACCGCAGGCTTAAGTGCGCATGTGAGCTATCTTTCCATGCATAGATTATCTTTCAATTTGGATGTGTGCGATGGAGAGCACGGTGTCTGCTCGTGGTTTGTCCTCGGTGTTCGGAATGATGAATGGGATAATGCCGAGCTTTTGGTCACTATTCTCACTTACCTTTGGACAAGTAGTGGCACTAGCATTCCAGACTCAAGATGGGTTTGGAAACACAGCGGTTGCAAATCAGTAGTTTGTTCGCGAGCATAATTCCATGCGTTTGGGTTTCTGAAATGACGTGCCCGCATCTCAGCTGCTGCTTTCGCAGCCCCTGCCCTTGCAGGTAATATAACAAATCCATGTTTAACGCAGGCATCTCAACTAGGCCTGTCTAACGCAATCTGGCAATGTGTCTAACGCAGCCGTGTCGAACGCGAACTTGTGCCTACCGCCAATTTATCTGTCTAACGCATGTGTCTAACGTAAATTTGTGTCTAACGCAGCTTTGTCTAATGCAAATTACCTTCGCGTCGAACGCAAATTGATAATTGCGTGTCTAACGCGACCTCGTGTCTAACACAAATTTGTGCCCAACTGTCTACCCCGGATTTGCGTCGAACGCAAATTTGTGCCCAATGTGTATCTATAACCGAGCTGTGTCTAACACATAATTTGGTGTTAGCGTCTAACGCAAATTTGTGTCTAATGCAAATTCGTGAGACGCAAATGTGTCTAACGCACATTTGTGTCTAACGCCATTGTGTCTAATGCAAAGCTGTCTAACTCCAAGCTGTCTACCCCAGCTAGTGATTTGTTTTGCCCTTTTCAAAGCTTAATTCCAAATTTTTGGCCGCAAATCGAGTGCAAAAAATCCGCAAACCGAGTCTGCAAAAATCCGCAAACGGGCGCAATTTGAAAAAGTGTTCGCTTTGGTTTCGCAGAACATCCAATTTAGAACATGCGTCGTCATGTCCAATCATGCATGCAAGCAAAGCTGTCAGGCTCAATTGTCTTTCATAGAACATGTCTCAAAGAGACATTGGAAAACAATTTGCAATACATGCGGGTGGGGTCAACTGAACCCAACTTATCTTTGGATGATGCGATTAAAAAAGCAAGCCTGCACACATGTGTACACACACATGAAATTTAATCATTTTGGAGACAAATGCATGTGTGGGAGAAGATCACCGACATTGCTCGTATGCAAGCTGCTGCTGAAACTGCTGTAGCTTCACCAGTTGTGTCCTTACCCATGCCCGAGGTTTCAGTTCCGGTTCATAAATTCGCACATGTTTTTTTTTTTTTTAAATTCTATTTAATACGTGCATGTTCCAATTTAGATTTTTAAGTTTAGCATGCATGGATGAAGGCCTAGCAGAAAAAAGCAGGCGTGCTCACATGTTATTTTTTGTTGTTTGCGTTAGTGTCGGTTCAATTTTTTGAGCATTCTATTCGGCGCAGGTGCTTCAAGAGCGACAAGCTCCTTTTGAACCAAACTGTTCATTGCAAGCGTTGCACTCATGTTTGCTTCACGCAGAAGCTCCGCACTTGAACGTGACAGGCGTCTCAACATGGCAAAATGAGGATTTCATTGGCCATGTTTTTTTTTGAAATATGTAGCATGCATGGGCACCAAAAATTTAGGAAAACAATGGAAAACACGCCTGCATGCAGAACCTAGGAAAACATGGGTATTTGCATGCATGCCATGCATGTTGGCTGCAAATTTCGCCGTAAAGTATGGCCATGTTTTTAGCATAGCAGCTCGGACAACGAGACTTTGCTTGAGTCACTACAAACGAATGAGGCAACAAATGCAATTGACCCGAAACAGTCAACAAAAGTGAAATATCATGGCTGATGGGTGGGGGATGGTGCTTGCAGGCGTGTGTGGGCAGGGGACCATGTTCATGTCGAACATTTTATATTTGGAACACTTCAAACGAGCAGAAAACATGAAAACGTACCAAAAAAAAACGAGCACTTTTTTTTGTACCAAATGAAGCCACAGAATGGTTCATGCATGTTCAATGCATGGTTAATGCATGGTTAATGCATGGATAATGCATGGATAATGCATGATTAATGCATGGTTAATGCATGGCTAATGCATGGATAATGCATGGATAATGCATGGATAATGCATGATTCATGCATGGTTAATGCATGGATAATGCATGGTTAATGCATGGTTCATGCATGGTTAATGCATGGATAATGCATGGATAATGCATGGTTAATGCATGGTTCATGCAGGATTGATGCATGGTTAATGCATGGTTAATGCATGGTTAATGCATAGGTTAATTTATGGATAATGCATGGTTAATGCATGGTTAATGCATGGTTAATGCATGGATAATGCATGGTTAATGCATGGTTAATGCATGGGTTAATTTATGGATAATGCATGGTAAATGCATGGTTAATGCATGGATAATGCATGGGTTAATGCATGGATAATGCATGGTTAATGCATGGATAATGCATGGATAATGCATGGTCAATGCATGAATAATGCATGGATAATGCATGGTTCATGCATGGTTCATGCATGGATAATGCATGGTTAATGCACGGTTAATGTGCCATCCAACTGATGGTTAATGAATAGGTAACATCTCCATGACATTAAACATTAGCTGTTAATGCCATCCAACGAATTGTAAATGAATATTTGTGTATGAATGTTAATTAATGAATGATTGATGGTTGATGATGTATGAATGTTAATTACTGAATAAATGATGATGAATGATGTATGAATGTCAATCAATGAACATTTAATGGTGAATGATGTATGAATTTGAATTAATCAATAATTGATGGTGAATGGTTCACAAATGGTGAACTTATGGTCAACACACTGGTTAGCGGAACTCGTGCTTCACAATTAGTTTACGAATGGTTGATGAATGGTTAACTATCAACCACTCGCCATGGCTGGTTAATAAAATGGTTTCCTAATGAGTAATTGATGGTTACCTAATGATTGAGAATGATTTAATCATGGTCAGAAATCATGAAATTTTGGTTTGGGATGGTCAATCATGACTATCATAGCGGATAATAGTGGTAAATAATGACAGCAGTTGATAATGATTCAATTATGCATGAATAAGGTTTGATTAATAATAGAATATAATAGATAGGCCCATAGTTCTCACCCAACTTATAGCTGGTAGAAAAAGGCTGATGATCCTCGCAGATTGATGCTTCTTAACAACGAATGGCCAAGGGCCGGCCTGTGTCATACGCAAGGGTCCATGGCTGCCATGGCGATGAAAAAGAGATTGCAGTATCAATATCAATGCTTGTAGTGTTACGGAATATCATATTGGCAATACTGCTTACTGATATTGATATCACTATCTACCTATCTACCTATCGTTAGACAAAAAAACATGTCATGGCTGATATCAGTGCTGGGAAGGTATAATATGATACTAGCAATATTGGTAACCACATCCAACCACTAGCTATTGTTCATAGTGAACCATGGTCCCTGATTAATCATATGAACCACGGTGACCACGGGCAATATCAGTAACCATGTGTAGACTTGATATATAGATACATAACACATATGTATGCAAAAAAACATTGCACAACATGGCAAATCAATGTCAACCTATGCAAACCATAATCAAACACGTGGAATTGACCATGATCAAACTCCGTCCATTGCCAATGGCTTCCCATAGGTGTCCAGCCATGTCCAGCCTGCATCTTGCGAATCAAGTCGTCGCATTCGTAAATATAGTGCACAAAGCGCGCATTGTCAAAGTTCACATTCCTTTAGCAATGGCCCGGTCGAAGGCAGAATCTACACCAGAAGGGGTAGCCTCATGGGGCAAAGGATTCTTGTGACATTTCCCCATGAAATATGGTACTACAAAATGGTTCCCTTAGTTATGATGGTAGCTACCCTAGTCATAACCAACCTAGCTGAGAGGCCCCACCTTGTGTGGGCTCAAAATGGGATAAACCTGTAGAACCCGAGCACTCATCTCGCTCATCTGACTGTGCAAACGTATGTCCTTCCGGCTGAGCTGCCTTGCCCAAAATTACACCTGTAAATACCTGTGCTGTTCATGTGCCAACTATCATGATCATCAACCAAAATGCAAACAAAAATCAAACGCGCCACCACATTCATGTGGTTTATGATCATTAGTGTTGACCATGTGGTTAATAATGGTTAATTAGTTATACAATGGTTAACACTGACGGGTTAACACTCATGGTTAACACTAATGGCAGTTCGGGCCAGTTTGGGCCCCATGCCTTTGTACCGTTCTGATTTGCCAAGCGAAGTGGTCGTTGGATGACTGTCATCCATCAAAAGCTACGGGCTTCGTTGATGCGCTGCGAACAGTCTCAGCTGAGCGAACCAATGATGGCCAGTACGGGTAGTGACACTGGGAAAATTAAGTAGGTACATGTAGTTACTATATACTGGTCAATCAACTACTATGTATGGTATTGCCAAGGATTCTTACTGGTATCACTACTTGACAACTAGGCACTACTGGTTAAGTGATTGAGCCATCATCCACCACAGTGATCAACCATTTTGAACCACTATGATTAATCACCAGTAGTCAGTACTAACCACAGTTCATCACTACTCACCATGTTTAACAATCATTAGCATTGGTTAGGCAGTATTAAACAATATTATAAACCTGGAGGTTATGGTCGTTGGTGCGTCTGGCCTTAATGGTCATCCAATAGGGTTTATTAACAATGCTTATAAATAAAATCACCAGCATCGGCATCAACCCAACATTAGTAAGCTACAGACGATGTTGGGATGCTCACTGTCACTGCCACTGGGAAAAGGTCCCGCCACACACCCCTTGTTGGTATCTTCCAGCGTCGTCAATGTCGAGAAGAGAGATTCCAAGACCAGGTGCCTCAGATTTGTGCCATGTGCCGCTCGTTGTGTGTCGGCTGCCCGTGCAACATCGGCTGCAAGAAAAATGATTGATCTAACAATCTAACCCTTATGCACTCAGCATCCCAAACAACAGCATCGTAATTATCATCAACAATCATCAATTCTCATCAGATTTCGTCATTGTCATCAAATGTCATCCATTGCATTGTCATCAATCAATTATCAATCATCAACCATCATCAACCATCCTCAACCATCCTCAACCATCCGCCTCCACCCTGGGCCGCGCCTGACTTGGGCCTCATAGGGACCCGAGTCGATCGAGGCCAACTGACAGAGTCGCAAGGAGAACTGCATCTTGGGCGTCGCACAGCATGGCTACAGCGGGGGGCCCCGTGAGTGGTGACCATGGTGGTGCTGTTGACCATGGTGGTGACCATGGTTGAAGATCAATGGCTATCGATAGTACCAGCATATGATCATGAATATCATGCTGTATATTGATAGTGGTGGGTATGATTGTACTAGTCGTTATGGTAAATACACTATGATGCTGGATTGTACTAGCCGTTATGGTTAATATACTATGACTATGACTATGATGGTTGGTTGTACTATTCCCTATGGTTAATATATACAATGACTATGATTCTATGATGGTTGACATTGTGATATGTCGCCAATATCGTCATTGACAGTGGTTGATGCTGAATCCTGAATCCTGGTGTTGAGCCGAATGTATCCTAATGGAATCATAGCAACGACTATACGTAAACCATGGTAAATCAGAGGTGAACAATAAATGATACATACTACCATATAGTAAACAATGATTAAATTAAGGTAACTACTACAACTATCAAACAATGTAAATCATGATTCATGCCGGTTGGAACTCGGACAATTCAACAATCGTGATGGAGAGCGAAAATTCACCAAGATCCAAGAAACATGGCTTTGGTTCCAACCATCTTGACCCTTGCTGCCAAACGACCAAAAGGTCTTGCAAGCCGGCTGTGTCAGGACTCTTCTTGCACACTCCTGCCAGCCCCACCCCCAAAAAAGTGGTTGTCTCAAACACAAATCAATGGGAGGAGGATGTCAGCATTATGGTCTTCGGAGCACCGGAATGAGCATAAAGTTTTGGATACAGGGGGTCAGGTGCAGGTTCTGCAGGGGAAAAAATGTCAATCAAATCTTCGAAACCGGTGCCATGCACCGGTGGAAGATGGGTCCGTTGATCGCTGCAGTTCTTGCTACCTGCCCATTGGTTCCAACACAAACCCAGCTCGTTGTGATGCTTGGCCTGGTCGATGCACAAGCAGGTCCAAAGCAAGGCACGAAAAATCCATCCAATCAGCCATGGGTTCATTGGTTGTTGGTTGTGGGGCCCGACACTTGCAGCAATTCCTCAAAGTTCGCAGCAACCAAGAGATGATTCAATTTGACACCTTTCAATGGACAGAAATGATGAAACGCCTGCAATGGAAATCCAAAAATACAAAACAATTCAAATGTCACGACAAGTTCTGGCCGCAAAGATGTTGAATGCACAACTCTTGGCGGGGGTTAGAACTCCACAACGATTTGGGGCGGACCGCTGTTTGCTCATTGGCATCTTTTTCCTTAGATGAGGTGAATGGATGATCACTATTAATTATGGTTGATCAATACCGCTTGGTCACTAGTGGTTGATAAGTGTTTTTGGTTGGTCAATAATGGCTATATAATGATGATTACAGCAATCATTTGACGATTGGGGTCTCCCAAGTGATGCCTATCTGTGTCAGCATTCCTGAACTTTCATGCTCCTCCTCTATCTAAAAAAATCATTGTTTGTGTGCAATGAGCATGTTAGAATCGCACAAGCATAATCACGACTCGAAGGTTAAACAAATCCAAACCAACAAAATCTACCGTGACTGAAAATGCTGGATGTGGATTCACTTTTCCCGGAAACTCTTTCGGATCGAATCACCGGTGTCAATAGCCGCATCATGGAGTTTGCAATAGAGATGCTTCGCTTCCAGTTGCTTCTCCGCAGGCGACTGGTTGGAATTCTGTTGCGAGGTACTGAGCAATGTGAAGCACACCTGCCGTTTGAATGATGAAATTAGGAGGGCATGAACCTGCTGGATGTCCCATTGATAGTGGCAGCACAACTATCAACAATTTGAGGTTTGGTAGTTTGGTTCTGGTGTTTTGTTGAAAATTGTATCCCCACAATATCACCACGACACCCGGCACAACACCACTGCTCCTACAGTTGTGCAGCCGCGCCCGGCATTGGTCTGCTCGCACTGATAGCACATCATCTGGCGACAGGCTAGTGAAAGTATGAAGAGATCGCCCACCAGTGCTGACTGGCCCCAGAATATGGCGCATCCCACCACAGTTGCAAATTCTATCTGAAAAAGCCTTACAGCAACAAGCTGCCTATATCATTCAAAAATACACTGTCTTCTCAAGGTATTCTTCTGAAGCATGTCATGAGTCCAACCTTCTTTGGATGTGATACTCATCAACAGTTCTATATCATCAGTAGCCAGGTGAGGCGGGAAAAAAAAAAAAACGTTTGAAAATTTTGATCCCAACATGAAATCAGTAGAATTCCAAGCGGCGGTCTTAATATTTATGTCTCCGCGCTGGAATCAGAACTGGTTGAACTAGATTCTTCTTCACATGAATCATTTGAACCGGAGCTGTTCATAAAAGCATCTTGCCCAACCCATTCTGTGTTTCACGAATTCTTTGAATTCGTCTTTGGAATCTTGCATTGCTTTTTCTTTAGACTTCTCTGTTGCGTTGTAGTACTTTGTAGTACGTTCTATAGTACCTTCTCGTAGCAATAGGGCAGCTGGGCATCCTGGCACAGGTTCTGATGTCGTTCAGATGTCGATCAGATGTCGTTTCAGATGTCGTTCGGCCCCGAGGCAGCTGGCCAAATTAGACAAGTAAGGCAATGGACAAATCAAACGGCAATTCCCCTCCCCCCAAAAAAAGCTGTTGCCGTACAGCAATCTGGTGCTGAAATCATCTGAAATCCATGAATATATGTCTGTATGGAAATACAATATAAACATAATAATACATAAACTTATACGTATATATGTCTAGATGTCGTTCAGATTTCGTTCAGGATGTCGTTCCAACTAAATCAAGCATTCCGAAAACACCATGAATGTCTGATATAGCTGCGGCGGTGCAGCGAATTCTGAACGAGGGATCCTGCAATACTACTCCCTTATTACCCCCCTTTTTTTTCAGCTCAGGTACCTTCTAGTCGAACAGTTGGGATGTGAACTACCCGGACCCCATCTTTGGATGGTTCTGACCCATGCCCATGTGTTCATTTGTCAAGGTCGGGCCCTCGTCTGACAGCAACGCGCGCTGTGTCCAGCGAGGAACCAAATGGTGTGTGCTCTTGGATCCCCAAGTGAGAGGCCAATACACGACCGGTATTCGATGCCAAATCAACAAACATTCTGATCCAATTCCTTCAACTGGATGAGAAGCCGATCAACTACTTGAATTTCATGATATTTCATTCAATTAAATGATCAACATGCCAATTCCTTCCTTGTATAATCCTTGAACTGTCTTGAACTCACCTTACCCCACGCGCTTGCTTGATATGTAGCTTCACCTTGCAGAAGGGTCGGCCGTAGCAGGTTGTCACAACCATAGCCCCCGCTCGCGGCCTTGTGAACTGATGGTTGTTGATGTTTTCATCCTATTTGGTGAACTAATCAACCATATAACTACGATTGATCCATCAATAACTACAACCATCAACATGGCTATTTGGGATGATGTTGATGAATTTTGTTGGCGTGTCATCCTTCGCAAAGCTCTTACCGGACTCCATGATGAGACGCTGAAGCTGCAATTTTGTGGCACTGAAGTTACGACTTCAACGCCCGGTACCGTGCAAAAATCCTGAGATCAGTTAACATTAGCATCAAACATCAAAAACCATCACATCCCCAGAGTCCAGCATTTCTTGTTAACCAACAAACCATCACCAACCAACCATCACCAACCACCGACAATTCTCAACCCTTGTTACGATGCTTACCCTGCT